>ML276443.1:0-64179 GCA_005239495.1 Nicotiana undulata | reverse complement strand
GATGGATTTTGTAGTTGGGCGTCCACGGACTCAGAGAATGGTTGATGCAGTGTGGGTTGTTGTGGATAGGCTGACCAAGTCAGCACATTTCATTCCTGTGTCAGTTTCATATTCAGCGGAGAAGTTGGCAAAGATCTACATGAGAGAGATTGTCATATTGCATGGCGTGCCCTTATCTATCATATCAAACTGAGGTACTTAGTTCACCTCCCATTTTTGGAGAGTATTTCAGCGAGAGTTGGGCACACAGATTGAGTTGAGCACAGCATTTCATCCTCAGGCGGACGGACAGTCCGAGCATACTATTCAGATTTTGGAGGATATGTTGCGAGCTTGTGTTATTGATTTTGGTGGATCATGGAATCAGTTCTTGTCTTTAGCAGAGTTCGCCTACAACAACAGTTATCAGTCGAGTATTTAGATGGCTCTGTATGAGGCGTTGTATGGTAAGCGATGTCGGTCTCCAGTTAGATGGTTCGAGCTCGGAGAGGCTAGGTTATTGGGTTCTGAGTTAGTTCAGGATGCCTTGGATAAGGTGAATATTATTCAGGATAGGCTTCGTACAACTCAGTCCAGGCAAAAGAGTTATGCAGATCGTAGAGTTCGAGATTTGGCTTTCATGGTAGGAGACCAGGTGTTCCTTCGAGTGTCACCTATGAAGGGCGTAATGAGATTCCGAAAGAAGGGCAAGTTGAGCCCTAGGTATACCGGTCCATTTGAGATTTTGGATAAGGTAGGAGAGGTGGCCTACAGACTTGCCTTGCCATCGCATTTTTCAGCAGTGCATCCAGTGTTTCATGTATCCATGCTCTGGAGGTATGTTGCAGATCCATTTCATGTTCTTGACTTCAGCAGTGTCCAGTTGGACAAGGATCTAACTTATGAGGAAGAGTCGGTAGCTATATTAGATAGGCAGGTTCGCTAGTTGAGGTCGAAGAGTTATCTTTTGGTCTGTGTTCAGTGGAGGGGTCAGCCTACCAAGGCAGCTACTTGGGAGTCCAAGTCCTATATGAGTAGTCGTTATCCCCATCTTTTCTCAGACTCAGGTACTTTTCTATGTCCGTTCAAGGACGCACGTTTGTTTTAGAGGTGGAGATTGTGATGACCAAAAAGGTCATCCTAGGTAATTCTAGCTAAATCTGTGTTCTGAGGCCCCTAAAGCCTCCGTTAATCTAACCTCGATATGCGTGCGTAGCCTGCGCG
Source organism: Nicotiana undulata (assembly GCA_005239495.1). Classification (NCBI taxonomy): domain Eukaryota; kingdom Viridiplantae; phylum Streptophyta; class Magnoliopsida; order Solanales; family Solanaceae; genus Nicotiana; species Nicotiana undulata. Next base: position 62,976 of record ML276443.1, on the reverse strand, counting down.
TGTAGCCGGGAAGTCTGTATGTTGAAATTTGATGAAAATGGAATTTTATGATAATTAAATGAATAAAGTTGACTTTGGTAAACATTTTTGGTAAACAGAACCGGACCCTTCATTTGACTGTCCCGGAGGGTCCGTAGGAAAATATGGTACTTGGGCGTATGCCCGAAATCGAATTCCGAGGTCCTAAGCCCGACAAATGAATTTTTAAAGAAATTTATTTTTTGAAAATAATAAAGGATTTTTAAAATGAATAATTAAGTAAAAACCGTGTTACCATGACCGTATTATGGTTCCGGAGCCCGGAACAGGTTTATTATATGTTATTTGTCTTATTTGTGAAATTTGGTATAAAATAGACTTGAAACGACGTGATTCGGATTAAAATTGGGAAAGTTAAGCTTTTTAAAGTTTTAAGAAAATTCTAAGATTTTTGAGGTTTGATTCGATGATTTTGATGATATTTTGGTGATTTAAATGCTTGAATAAGTTCGTAGGATGTTTTGGGAGTCGTGTGTGTTTTTGGTTTTGAGACCCGAGGGCTCGGGTGAGTTTCGGGTAGCTAACAGGGTGTTAAAGAGTCAAAAAAATCTGGTGTTTTGGACTGGTTTCTGGTGTCTGGTGTTTTCTTCTCTGCGATCGCAGCCCTTGCTCCGCAATCGCAGAGGTCTGTCCAGGTCCCTTCCGCGATCGCATCCCTTCGACTCGCGATCGCATAGTGTGACGTCCCAGTGTTCCGCAATCGCAAACCTCTTCCTGCGATCGCATAGGGTCAGCTAAGCTATATTTCGCGATCGCAACTCCTCTTCTGCGATCGCAGTGAGTTAGGACCAGACTCTCCGCGATCGCAACCATTTTCTTGCGATCGCGATGAACAAAATCGCCCAGTTAATTCCTTAAGTCAAAAACAGAATGCTATTACGTGATTTTACCATTCTTCACATTTTTCTTTCCTCTCCAACCTCCATTGAAGGCCTCCAAGCCAATCCTTCATCCATAGCTCTTGGGTAAGTGATTTTAACTCCTATTTCTCCCACTTTTCTTCCATAATCACAAGAATCTAGGCCTAAAATCCTAAAATCAAAGTAGAAATTAGGGGTTTTGGGTAGAGTTAGGTTTTTGAGAATTTTGGGTAATTCAACCCCAATTTGGGGTCGGATTTCAAAACAAATTATATGTTTTAACTCGTGGGGTTATGGGTGATCGGGTTTTGGTCTGAGCCTCGTGTTTGGACCAAGCGGGCCCGGGGTCGAATTTTGGTATTTTTGGAAGAATGCTATAAATTGAATATCTAGGCTATGGGATTATGTTATTGAGTCTTTATTGATATTATTGAATTAGTTATGCCTAGATATTGTTGTTCGGAGTCGGATTATAAAGGAAAGACGGTCTTAGAGGGTTGATTGCTATACTTTGGACCGAGGTAAGTGTCTTGCCTAACTTTGGTGAGGGATTAGGTATTGTATGTTATGTGTTATGTGTTTATCATGTTCAATGTATAGGTGAGGTGACGAGTACCTATACATTGTAAGTCAAGCATGCCCGTGAGTCTATTTTTGAGAAAATTCAGTTATTTCTACAATGCTCCTCACAGTATGTAATTGCCTCTACTTTAGAAATTGATTGCGGTTTATGTACTGGTTGTAGAGATTATGAAATGTTGGTTCAATTGAGGATCCAATCATACAGTATATATATTGAGTTGTTTGGTTGTAGGTGAGACCCCTAACGGGCATTTATTGAGATATGGACTGATATTTTCCCCTTGCCGGGTGATTTGAACGGTATTGTTTTCCACTATGCTGCATTTCTTACCATACACATTGTCTTGCATTGGTGAGGAAGAGTGTAAAGCACGAAGGGTGATGTCGTGCCATGTTTTACATTGATTATATCATGTCATGCATAGTGAGGAAGATAGTGAAGCACGAAGGGTGATGTCATTCCATGTTTTACATTGATTATATCATGTCATGCATAGTGAGGAAGAGAGTAAAGCACGAAGGGTGATGTCGTGCCATGTTTTTACATTGATTACATCATGACATGCATAGTGAGGAAGAGAGTAAAGCACGAAGGGTGATGTTGTGCCATGTTTACATTCATTGAAAGCACGAAGGTTAATGTCGTGCCATGTTTACATTTATTGAAAGCACGAAGGTTAATGTCGTGCCATGTTTTACAGTGATTACAACATACATTGCATTGGTGAGGAAGAGAGTAAAAGCACGAAGGGTGATGCCATGCCATTGTTATCATTCAGCCATTTCATTCATACCTTATCAGTTTTCGGTAAATTGTTTCTTTTCTTACTTGATGTTAATCAACTGCTCTATCTTATTGTTTCTCCCTTTATCTGCTCCCGTTCCCCGTATATGACTGTTATTCTTCCTTACTTTGTTACCTGTATTTTGTGTTGTAAAATATGACAGGTGAACGTTATTTGCTAAGTCTAGATTCGTCACTACTTCAGCCGTGGTTAGGCTCGGCACTTACTCGGTACATGGGGTCGGTTGTACTGATACTACACTGCACTTCTCTATGTTGTGCAGATCCCGCTTTCGGACCCCGTGGACCGCTCTGAGGGAGTCACCTTCAGTCCACATCGAGCTTCAAGGTATACCACTGGCGTTCGTGGGCCCTGGAGTCTCTCCTGCTATTAGTACCCTATTGTCTTATTTCTCCTTCCGTTATAAAGACAATATTATATTTCCTTTCAGACTTGTATTTAGTATTCTTATAGACAGTCCGTGAGGTTGTGACACCCCGGTTTTGGGATTTTACGATGTTGTTATCTTTTGTCATTTCACTATGCGTTTTTTGGAGTATTATTACATTTCTGCTGTAAAACTTTTGAAGTGGTTCTAGTTATTTCAGTAAAGGTTTGAAAGATAATTTCTTTATTACTGTTAAGTTATTTTAAAAGTGTCAAGGTGTGGTGTACGTTGGCTTGTCTAGTGGGTTCAACGTTAGACGCAGTCACGGCCTGAAAGGTGGGATTTCGGGTCGTGACACAACTTCACCATGTAATATCTCATCACCTTCGGGAACATCAACCTCGGGTGTTGAGAAACTTTGACTTTGTTGGGCCTTCTCGATTGTCTCTTTGGTCTTTGCAATTTTAGCTTTTAAGTCAAAGTTCTCCTGGCCTACCTCCGATATAGTTTCAAAGCGGGTATTCAAATAAGCCCAACTTACATCAACGGCTACTTTATCTTCAAGAGCCTCGTAATATTTCTCCCATTGATCAATTTCAGCTCTTAACTCATCCTTTTCAATCAAAGTTGCGTCATAGGAAGCTTGTAGCGGGGCAAGGGATCTCTCAAAGAATTGAACCTTATTAGAGGACACACGAAGATCCTCCTGAGCTTGTGTGAGCATTTGAACAAGTTCCCCAGAGTAAGCTTCTTTTTGGTTCAATAAATCTTTTAAGCTTTTTATCTCCTCAGAAGCCTGGGAAAGTTGTTCAGCGAATAAAGATTCAAGGAGATTTTTGTCCTTGCCTGCCTGGTTTGATGAAGCCTTCTTAATAGCCAAATCCGCTTCCATGACTCTTACCTGCTGCTCCAAGGTACATTTCTCTTCCTCTATAACTTCCATGTCAAGATGAAGATTCTTGAACTGCTCTTTCCAATTATCTGCCCCAGTATGGTAGGCGTTCATCAGCTGCTCCGTATGAATAATATTTTTCATCATCTCTGTGCCAATGAGATTGATCTGCACAATAAAAGGAAAATATGATACAACTAAAGGATAAATACTGAAAAGTAAAACACTCTATGTGTACCTTCAAAGACGAATGTACAATATCATTCATCAGTGTAGGAGAACTATGGCTTTCCAACTTCGACTTTTCGACCGGGCCAATCAAAGTTTTTAACCATACATCTGCCTGCCTCCCCTGATTATTTCAAAAGGTTACCTTCAGCAGGAACTTCTATGGTAACTTGTCTCATAGCCCCACTACTAGAAGAAGCGACTTCAACGTGAGAAGGTACGGTACTAGGGGTAGTCGAAGAATCCACGAGATTCACAGTTGGGGCAGCAGAGATAGCGATAGGCACGGGTAATTGAGGTTCCATTGGAGTAGATGCGGGAAAAATAGCAAGAGGCGCTTCCTCAGAAATTGAGCCAATATTTTCTTCATTAAACCCTTGAGAGAAAAGTTGTTCAGCTGAATCATGGGTTGCAGCAGGAGTTTCTTCATCAGAATTCACTTGAGTGGCATCATCAGGCTAAGGTACGGGAGTTGACCTAGAAAGGGGAGTAGATTAATCATCAGAAATAACTTGTCTCCTTGCTCGTGGCTTTCTCGCCAACGAGCTTGCTCTTCTTCATCTTCGGAATTCTGAGTTCTATATGCCTTCCTTTTTGATGAAGAACTCAAAATTATATCCTGAGCCTTCGATAAAGAGATCCTTGAAAGGAAACCCTAATAAACAAAAGGGTCAATAAGTTTCGAGGAAAATATGAGGGTAAAAAAAAGTAAAAAAGAATCTTACCGTGAGTTTTTACTTTCCATCCAAACCTAACTGAGAGGTGCTTCCAAGACCTTTCCTCCAGCGGAGCAACTGTTAATAATTTTTCTACCCAACCACGAAAACTGGGAATCTCCTCAACACTTCCCATGGTTGTTGAAAGAAAGAAAAAAACAGTTATGAGAACGTGTACTCATCATGAAAAGAAAAGAAGTGAAAATGTAACTTACATTCAAAGTTCCACTTTTTAGGGAAGGGTATATTCTCTTCACCCACTAATCCGCTAGTAGGGGCAGCAAAAAACCCTAGCATACTATCCACAATCTTTATTGTCCTCAGGGCTAACCAAAACTCTCTTACTCCTTGCCACAAGAGTGAAAACTCCTTGACGGAATAGTTTAGGAGAGTTGAGATGGATCAGATGGTAGAAGGTGAAAGGAAGAGAAGCCAAATTTGCTAAGTACCTAAGGCATGCCACTGCCCTCCAAATAATAGAATCGATTTGTCCCAAACATACATTGAAGAAGAAACAAAACTCGACAATGACTGGATCGATGGGAGTCCTAAAACCTAATGTGAAAGGATATGTGTATACGAAAGAAAAGACAGCTTTATAAAAAGTAATCCTTTCATTCTCATTGGGGACCAAAATCGGAAAATAAAATTTCAAGTAACAATCTATGCGCACAATAGAAACTAAACCCTCAGTGATTTAAAAATGGTAAATATCAGTGTGGTCATGAGATGTCATGCAAGTGACCTGGTTTTTTATTGCCTCACTATCGGTGACAAAGGAAAGTTCAGCGGGTATGATTTCATCCACCGTAGGTTCACGAAGTGGTTCATTAGATTCTCTACACCTAGCAGAAGATCTATGTGATGATGAAGCCATAGTTCTAGAAGATGATGAAGGTGTGACATTAGCCTAGAAATTGATGGAGGAGTCATATTAAGTTGAGAAGGGGATCCACGAGTAGATATTGATCCTAAACATCTTAGTTTGCCACCTCTCCTACTCCGAATCGGAGCAGAAGAAGGGGAGAGTTCGTCTACAATTATAACTTTTTTATGGTCTGGATTTGAGGAAGACATAACTAAGTGAGAAATAAATATGAGTAAGTTATGAAAGAAGAACGAAATTTTTCGTAGAATCAAAGGCAAACGATGTATTTATATGTAGAGGCAACCGTCAAAAAGGCAAATAATGATGGGAATGTCATTATGAAAATTGTCACTTCGTGTTTGATGCAGCCTCAAAAAGCCCTAAAACCCGCTTAGTGACATTAGCCTAGAAGTTGATGGAGGAGTCATATTAAGTTGAGAAGGGGATCCACGAGTAGATATTGATCCTAAACATCTTAGTTTGCCACATCTCCTACTCCGAATCGGAGCAGAAGAAGGGGAGAGTTCGTCTACAATTATAACTTTTTTATGGTCTGGATTTGAGGAAGACATAACTAAGTGAGAAAGAAATATGAGTAAGTTATGAAAGAAGAACGAAATTTTTTGTAGAATCAAAGGCAAACGTTGTATTTATACGTAGAGGCAACCGTCAAAAAGGCAAATAATTATGGGAATGTCATTATGAAAATTGTCACTTCATGTTTGATGCAGCCGCAAAAAGCCCTAAAACCCGCTGAGGAATTGCAAAACCAATCGAAGACTTCCATGTGGCACATGCATTAAATGGAAGTGACAAGCGACGTATTGGTTAAGAAGTAGATTCAATGGCACAAATGAAATGGCGGCAAAACGTTCCCGCTTTAAATGAAGATCCATTTCTCAAATATTCAATTGTTGAATAATTGGAAAATGGCGGGACTATCTGTTTTTTAAAAATAAATAATACACTTGGAATTAAACAAATGGTTAACTTGCCAAGCCACGTGGATCATTGGAAGAACGACAGCTGGAGGAATACTTACAAAAAAATACGAAGCAAGTAGATACGAGCTAAACACCCACGAGATGTCTAGAAACAGGCGCTCGAGTCTATTCAAAGAGTTGAAGAGACACGGTCAAGATGAACCAGGACAGAAAAGAGGGCAGATTCATAGATCTTTGATTAATGAGTTCAAACTTTACAGAATCTTCACAAAACAGTTACGATTACCTATTATAAAGTCTCATTAGTGATGTAAAAGCTCATTATGCCTCAATCCTAAAGAGGAATAGGCGTTGTACTTGAAGCTCCCTATAAAAGGGAAAGAAATGTTATTACCATTGCAATATATTTTACATTATTGTGCTTTCTATTAATTTCCTTACTATTCTCAGTTCTTACTTCCTTTACTGTTTTAGTGAAATTGTTGGATTTCGTGATTATCAAAAGCCCGAGTACTTCTTAAAATCAGCTTTGACAGAGAATCCAATTCTTTATTAAACAGACCCCATACCGGACCATGACCAGAAGCTAGACCTCCAAGCTCGTAACTCAGGGATCGATCGAGATCGAAGTCAGTCAAGATCGACCAAGCGAGATAGAGATCGAGCAAGACCGAGGGAGGGCTGTCGAGATTTCATACTTTGTTGTTCTATTCATATTTCTAGTAGATTATCTATTTGGTTAAAGGGCGGCTTAGCTCGAGGGCCAAGGCTGCACATTTCATTTGGTTTGCTTCACTTTTCTTTACACTTAATAATTAATATCAATTTAAACATTTTCTTTGTGCCAAGTGAAATCGCATATCCTTAAAACCACTTATAAATTTATTTGTTATCCGTTTTTAAGGTTAAACAACTTGGTGCCCACCGTGGGACTAAGGATAATAGTGGTTACTTGGTGCCAACATTCGTAACACACACTATTTTACACTTGTTATTTGAAGTATATTTGATAAAATATCAAACTCACGGTCAGCACCTCAACACATTGACAATGATCTCAGCCACCACGGCGAAAATGAGAACACTGCAACAGTAAACATTGTACCTCATGTTGGCTTCGATTGAATTCTGGTTGTAGATCCATTCGACGTCAGTTCATATGTAGCCATCAATGGAAATTTGGTAGTCGATCCCGAAAGCAGCGTTTGCGGGGGTACTCGATCAGCTACTCAAAACGCAGATGGCGATGAAGATGGTAGGATCAGCCTAAGGGTGATCTTCGAAATTATGCAGGCTCAACATGCAGCAATAGCCTAGCTCCAAAATCATAACCACACACCCAGCAGGGTTGAAATCTATCCATCCCTGGAAGTTGTACACATGGTCGATTCAGCTTCGAGCAAATAGAAGGAATCAGAACCAATCCTACCAACATGAAGAGGCTCGAAGAACTGACAAAGAAAATCAAGACAGGCCAAAAGAAGATCGAAGAAAATAATAAGAAAGTGGAAACCTATAACTCCAGGGTCGACCAAATCCCTAGGGAACCACCGAAATTAAAAGGGATGGATTCCAAAAGTTTGTACAACAGCCTTTTCCCCCAAGTGCGACTATGAAGTCGGTCCCCAAGAAGTTCTGTATTCCCGATATTCCTAAGTATAATGGGATGACTAATCCAAACGAACATGTCACCTCTTACACGTGTGATGTCAAAGGAAATGACTTGGAAGATGAAGAGATCGAATTCGTCTTGCTAAAAAGGTTTGGTGAGACTCTATAGAAGGGAGTTATGGCATGGTATCATAATTTACCGTCTAATTCTATTGACTCATTTGCTATGTTTGCAGATTCTTTCGTAAAGGCACACGTCGGGACCACTAAGGTCGCAACAAGGAAGTAGGACCTTTTCAAGGAAAGACAGAAGGACAATGAGACGCTCAGAGAATTTGTATCTCGATTCTAAATGGAACGAGTGGATTTGCCACCGGTCACCAAAGATTGGGTTGTTCAAGCTTTCACTCAAGGTCTCAACGCTCGAAGTTCAGTGGCTTTACATTGGTTGAAGTAAAATTTGGTTGAATACCCAGTTGTCACTTTGGCTGATGTGCACAATCGATACCAGTCGAAGACAAGGGTTGAGGATGATAACCAAGGTTAAATCAAGAGGGTTATCGATCGAGAACCAAGGTCGAATAGGAATCGATATCAACCATATAATGAAGACCGTAGAAGAAACAGTGCATCGAGCTAACTTAAGATCAAAGGTTGATCATGAATCGGTGTCAAATACGGCATTAACAGTACCCGAGGTTCTTCTAGAATCAACCTCGAATAATGGGGGCATTGCCTGTGGATGTCAACTTTTTTGAGAGGAATTTTTTCATACTAACGGTGTCTCGATAGGTGAGACATGTAAGGGCCAAATGGTTGAAGAAACTTGTGATGACCCAACTGGTCATTTTATAAAATTAGACTTTGTTCAATGCTTAATATCCATAAAAGACTTAAATTAAATACCTCAATTTATGTTCACAGTCCGGGCGTGAAACCGGAAAGCTTTTATGTGAAAATATGAGAAATAGTGATTTTTAGAATTTAAATTGGATAAAAGTTGACTTTGGTCAACATTTTTTGTAAATGGACCCGGATCCATGTTTCGAAGATCCCGGGAGGTCCGCAGTAAAATATGGGACTCGGGCGTATGCCCGGAAATAAATTCCGAGGTCCCAAGCCGTAGTAATCAATTTTTGAAAGAAATTGTTTTGCTGAAATATTTATGAATTAAAGAAAAGAAATAATGTTTAAAACCATTGGTATCGGGCCCGTATTTTGGTTCCGGAGCTCGGTATATATTTTTATGATATTAAAGGGTTAACTGTGAAATTTGGTGAAAAACGGAGTTCGTTTGACGTGATTCCGACATCCAGTTGAGAAATTATGAACTTTAAGAGTTCTTGTTGAAAATGATGAGTTTTGAGGTTTAATTCATAGATTTACATGTTATTTTCATGATTTTATCGCACAAGCAAGTCCGTATGATGTTTTTAGACTTGCGTGCATGGTTTGTTTAAAGCCCCGAGGGCTCGGGTGAGTTTCGGATAGGCCATGGGGCGTTTTATACTTAAAAAGAACTGCTGGTTTTTCATTTTCTGGTGTTCAGGTATTTTATTCTATGCGATCGCATGGGAAGGTCCGTGATCGCATAGAGTAAAAGTTTGAGGTCGTTTTTTGGTGTACTGTGCAAACGCAGCACTTAGTGTGCGATCGCGAATCATTGTCCGGGCAAGTTGTGTGAACGCACTGTATGCTATGCGATCGCATAGCTTTAAATCAGGCCTGGGGGAGGGGAGGTCAATACACTGTGCGATCGCACCCCTCCCCATGCGAACGCATTGCCCGACCCCCTCCCCCCCTTCTCTATGCGATCGCGACCCATCTCATGCGATCGCATAGGCCTCCAGTCCAGCTTATATAAATACCTTTTAAGAACCCGGAAGAACCCTTTCTTCTCCAAATTTTTGAGGTTTCAGCCCTAAAAACGATTTTGCTTCAACAATCTTCATCTCCAAGTCATAGGTAAGCAATTCCAAACTTTGTTCTTTCAATTCCTTACTATTTTGCATCACTTTTAAAGCAAAAACAAAGAATTTTCATGGTAAATATTGAGGGTTTGGGTAGAATTAGGGAATTTTGAAGAAATCGAATTGTTATATCAAATTAAGGTCGGATTTCAAAACTAATAGTATATTTGAGTTCGTGGGTGAATGGGTAAACGTAATTTTGTCCGAACCCCGAGTTCAGACCAAGCAGGCCCGAGGTCGGGTTTTCACTTTTTTTTTAGAAAACTTAGGAAAAAGTATATTTTTAAATAAAGTTAGTTCCTTTAGAAAGTTAATGATATTAAGTTAATTGTGACTAGATTCGAGCAAGTTAGAGGTGAATTCAAAAGGAAAAACAATAATTGAGCAGTGAGTGGCCTGCGAAATTGAGGTAAGTGTTTGGTCTAACTTTGACTTGAGGGAATAGGACTCCCCACTTGTTTGCTATGTGAAATGCATGGGCGTGGTGTATAGGTGAGGTGACAAGTATCTATGCACCACCCAAATTGTTTGTTAAATATGATCCTTTCCCCGCCCCCAATTTAATTGATGATTTTCTTAGTTGTTATATGTTCATTATTGTTTCTATGACTATTTTGCCTTATTAATTTGTTGTTAGATATTGTTGTGGCTATTTTGGAAAGAGTATTGGTTGTTTGAGTTGTTTTCCTTATGGTATAAAACGGTTGAGAGGTTGGCATTGTTTTTACGAATTATATATATATATATTGTTATTCCTGTTGGTTTCATGGCTGAGATGATATTGATGAAGTTTATGAGAAAAATACAGTTTCTTATTTATAATTGTTGAGACAAAAGTATTGTGAAAGGCTTGGCTTGAGTTGTGAAAATTATAAATAAATTTATATGATATGTCTGGTGGGAGCGGGTTGCACGCTGCAACAAAGAGTGATAAGGGTGGACAAGTGGTATCGGGTTGCATGCCGCAACAGGAGTAATAAGGGTGATATATTTAGGGTGGAGCAATAAGGGAGGACAGGTGCGAGCGGGTTGCACGCCGCAACAAGGAGCGATAAGGGAGAACATTTATATTTTACCGATTTTCAAAGAAAATAAAGTTTTGAAAAGCTAAAATGTTTACTTTACTATTCTTTATATATTTTTGCACTGTTTTTATTTAAAGTTAATGTTTTGAAATTTGGAAATTTATTAGAGAATTGGTTATAGCTGAGATCTGAAAAAGGCAGCTGTTTTAATTTATTGTAGTATTTATTTATTTATTTATTTAGATTTCTTTCTTGCTTTATTATTTATTATTGGTACCGATTATATTGTTACCGCCCTGCCTTAGCCTCGTCACTACTTCGTCGAGGTTACGCTCGGCACTTACTCAGTACATGGGGTCGGTTGTACCGATACTACACTCGGTGCTCTTTTGCACAGATCCAGGTACTAGTCAGCAGTAGAGGATTTCAGGACGACTACCTATTCATTTGGAGACACGAGGTACATATGTCGGCGTTCGCAGATTCCGAGAGTCTTCTCCTATTTTTACATATACTGTTTTATTATATTCAGAATAGTTACACTATTTCTTTCAACCATTATTTGTAGTATTCTTTAGTAGTTCGTGGATTGTGACACCAGGCCCTAGGGTAGTCTTAGAGTTATTTATATAATTAGTTCGTGGTTCGCTTCATTTAATTGGTTATTATTATTATTTTATTTTAATGTTGTTGGGAATTATTTTAATTAAGTTCATTTTAAACTTATTTATTTATGGTGAAGTAAATAATCAAGGAAATTAGTTAATCGACTTCTAACATTGGCTTGCCTAGCAAGTGTGGTATTAGGCGCCATCACGATCACTACGGTTGGGAATTTGGGTCGTGACAAAATTGTGCCCACATAGGTTGCTCGAGCCTTAGCACAAAACATGTACGCATGTGTAATTATTTTTCACGAGAATAAAGAGAAATATTTTTCCTTGTGATTATCTCGTGTCTTAGAAAAAAAAATTCTACTTTAAAACTTCATACTTTCGATTAATTACGGAAACGAGCTCAAGAGACGATCATAACCAGAGTTCGTATAATCACCCCTACATTCGGGGAGTGCCATACGAAAAATAAAACTCGAAACTATCAAACTATTGAGAATCGAGGGCATAAGACATTTTAGGCACCCCTCAAATTTTAAAAGGCACGGGCATACCGACTTGGGGACTGTTGTCTCAGGAAAGCCTAGATAAATTGAGGAATCAATCTCGCTGGGCTACACCCAAACTAAAAGGCTACGACCATTTTAACACGGCTCGGAGACGTCTGAAATCCGTAACAAAAATAGGCTTTCGAAAAAGACACAAAAGAAAGTACATACAAAGGCCTAAGGTCTACTTTACTTCGAGTTCGAGCAAATCCTCACTCGACCATAAAGCCCGAGGGATACCTTATATCGAGTTCGATCAAGTTCTCACTCAATTAAAAATCCCAAGGGCTACGTTAACCCGAGTTTGAGCGAATTCTCACTCGGGGACTATCTATGATCCCAAGCGCCACCTTATCTCGAGCTCGAGCAAATACTCGCTCGACTATAAAGCCCAAGGGCTACCGTAACCCGAGTTCGAGTAAATTCTCACACGAGGACAATCTATCATTCCCAAGGTCTACCTTATCTCGAGTTCGAGCAAGTCCTCACTCGACCATAAAGCCTAGGGGCTACTTTTACTTCGAGTTTAAAAGATCATTCTCACTCAACTAGAAGAACTAAGGGCTACCTTATTTCGAGTTCGAGGATGTCCTCGCTCGATTATAAATCCTAAAGGCTACTTTAACTCGATTTCGAAAGAATCCTATTATTTTTGTATTTGCATATTAAGCCTAAGGGCTACCTCAGCTCAAGTTTGAATGATCATTTGGGGCCCATTGGTTAGAAACGGTCTAGGGCAGTACTTATTATCGGTCCTCATCGTCTCGTTCTAGGACCTTAGAATACAATTTCGTGATTTTATAAGGTGCTTTGACCTTTGTAAAAGGGAATAAAAGTTTTTATATATACATCAAAACTCATTTACAAGGGAAACGCGGCCCAGACGGAAATTTTTTTCGTAAGCCGAAACGACCTCGACAAAAACACAATATATGAAATACTAAAAAGGCCTAGTCATCTCTGGGAGTGGCATCTTCATCATCGGGGCCTTCTCCACTCTCGGATCCGCTCAGGCTCTCAGAATCGTCATCATCAGGGAAAGCTAGATCTATAGCTTCGGTTTCGAGCTTCTTAACGCTCTAGATCTCGGCTGTAAGATCGAAGCCCCGAGCATGGATCTCCTCAAGAGTCTCCCTTAGATACTGGTATTTTACATGGTCGGTGACCCAATTTGCTCGAACCTGAGCAGCCTCGGTGACCTCCTTTGCTCAGACTTGAGCAGTTTTGGCATCGGCCCAGTAAATAGCCACCACTACATCATCATTGGCCTTGGTCTCTTCGACCACCGATTTGTCCGCTTTGAGATCTCTAAGCAGCTTCTCCCGATTGGAAATTGCTAAGCCTAACTGATACTGGAGCAATTCGTTATTCTTGGCTTGCACCAAGGTTTTCTCTTTCATGCTTCAGAGTTTGATTTTAGTCGAGGCCATTTGGGCTCGGGCAGTCTCCTTTTCTGAGACAAGGCGATCCATATTCTTCTTCCATTCTTCGGCCTCAGCTTTCACTACGTCTACTTCCTCACGGAGTTTCCCGATCACGTTGAGCTTTTGTTGGACCTGTGGGTTCAAACTATTAGCAACCACTCATGAGTCAACGTCACTAAAATCAAAGATTCTTCTTACCTGCTCGGCCAGTTCGGCGTGTTCTTTCTGAGACACTTCTAGCTCAGCACGGAGGCCTTTAGCTTCCCATTCTCTTTGCTCACTAAGTAGCTTGAAGGCATCATTTTCCTCAGTATGCCCTCGGATCTCGGCCTCGTACTGGTTGAGATATCCTCAGGATCAGAAGAAATCCTCATGATGAAACACCGAAGACTACAAACATAGAAAAAATAAGTTATATAAAGGGATAAAAGTATAAGTATAAAAATTGACATCGACAAATGGGATTACCCGATTTAGAGCCTTTTGGGCTTCGTTGAAAAGGCAGGATGATTCCACCTCATCCATCTTGTCTTTTTCTTCTTCTGTGACCAAGCATCAGAGATAGCTAGCCACCCCTACGGGGCAGAAAGAACCTGAGCATCCTCCGGGACCAAGATGATAATTGATCGCTTACGCTCGGGATCAGCACTGGGGCCAAAAACTGATTGGTCAGTTTAAAGCTCGAGGAAGCCCCGCTCGAGCTCTTCCTTAGTACCTCCAAGTCACTCAAACCGGTGATATCTTTCACTCTAACAAAATAACCACGGAAAGGGTCTTCTGCTCCATGGACCCCTTCCCCGTGACAAGTCTCCACCGCCTGAGCTTCATGTATCATCGACTCAGTGAATGAAAGAAACGAGGGGGATTCTCTGATGTCTATCACCCAGGTAAATCTTTAAGGGCACCGCCTTCATCTCGGGGGGTCTCGAGCATGGTTTCTACACCAGCACCAACCGCCTCCTAGGTATCCTTCTCATATGGAGGTGAAGTGTCTTCGGCTCTTTCTGGATCGAGACTTCAGCTGAGGCTTTCCCCTCAATCTCATCGAGTCGAGGCATAGTGATTTCAACTCCCACTAGCTCAGTAGTTCCTTCAATATCGATGTCAGCTCGCACATGTGACACCAGCCCGGAATCTTCTTCTTCTTCATCATCCCTTAGCCGTTGGACCGACTCCAAAGTTAGAGGGATGATGTTCTGTTGGGTTTATGGGATGCTTTCTTCTTGGGTTTCAGCCCCTCATAGTTCGAAGCCCTTTTCATCTTCTTCTCCTCAACCGGCTTCGAGACAGATGGTGGGGGAAGGATTTCTTCATCACAAGATGGGGGCCTCATCGTCACATCCTTCTCGAGACCTATAAAAGAAGAAAAATGAGTAAACTCTGAAAACTATTCGAACTGTGGTCAAATCGTTAAGTCAGGAAGAAAAAATTTACCATGACTACTAGCCTCCAATCGACCCTTCGACAAATCGCGCCATGCGTGCTCGGCATGTGTAGACTGTGATACTAGGTTCCTGACCCAGTTCTCAAGTTGGGTAACCACAACCGGCATCCAGGCAATGGTTGCATCAAGTAAAATGCTGATAAGAGAGGGATAAAAATGAAGACAATAAACAGAAATTTAAGGACGGAATTATACTTATGATTCATATTCCATTTCTCGGGAAACGCCATACTCTCAGCCGAGATCAAGTCCGAGGTCTTCACTCAAACAAATCTGCCTATCCAACCCCGGTCTTGTCCTCATTTATGCTCGAGAAAGGTGCCCTGGTGGACCGACATTGAAGCTTTATTAGTCCTCCTCGATAGAGTCGGGGGCTATACAAGCGTATGTGGTGGTCGAGGATGAAGGGAAGCCCGTCAATTTTGCTTACGAAAAAACGAAGCAATATCACTATCCTCTAAAAAAAAGGGGTACATTTGACTGAGGGTCACCTCGTATTTCTTGCAGAAGTCTATGATAATTGGATCCAAGAGACCCAACGTGAAGGGGTAAGTGTAAACACTTAGGAACCCTTTCACGTAGGTGATGATTGCTTCTTCTGGAGCAGGCACTACCACATGTTTCTTACCCTAGTTGCAATATTTTTTAACCTAGGAGAGGAGGTTATTGGGTATCGAGCATATATACCTCGATACCGGCTCGCATCGACCCGGAACCGAAGAGGTCTTTTCAACCTTAAAGTCAGTATCGATGACACAACCTCCGGGAAAGAACTCTTCAGGATGTGGCACTGCCGCTGTTTCCTCGCCGGCCGGCCGGGACGAGGAAGCAGTTTCTTTTTGCAGAACAGTTTTTGAAGTTTTAGCCCTTTAGTATTTATGGACGAAGAAGATTAGAAATTGAAAAGAAATACTTGGTATTTTAGGATAAAACAAGCGACGAAACCTAGAGATATGAAAATACGAAGCTTTGAAGAAGGCAAAAGATTTTTGAAGGTTAGAATGAAGAAGATTTGAAAGTAAAGTTTGAAAACCAAAAAAAGGAGGGTATTTATGATTTCGCAATGACGATTCAAAATTGGTAATGGCCGACCATCGACTGACGCACATTAAATGCCTGAGAGGTTGTACCGGCGAGACGTTTCGGTTACCTCTGTTGCTTACGTCATGATGTATCGAGGTAAACATCGAGGGCTCAAACTGTTTCTTATCATTACTCTCCAAAAAATGAGGGGAGTATCTATATACAGTCAAAATCGGGCTTGCCCTTTTCGTATGATTAATCGAGATTGGAGCGTGGCAGCCAAGGTTTTGCCCCATGCCGGACCGTGAAATGAAGCTAGACTGCAAAGCTCGTCACTCAGGGACCGATCGAGATTGAGGGCAGTCAAGATCGAGACCGAGCGAGATAAAGATCGAGTAAGATCAAGGGAGGCTTGTCGAGCCAAATAATGAAAAGCCCAGATATCCGCGATCGGACGAGGATCACAGCGAAAATTTCGGCACGTATCAAGACGAGGCCGCTTAATTAGTCAATCATGGGATTTCTTACTGTATTTAGAATTTTACCATAAGTAGAATTCCTCTACTATATAAAGGAGGGTTTAATCATTTGTAACGGGGGAGATGAACACTATTCAAAGCAATATACTAGTTTCTTCTTAAGCTTTTAATACTCTGTTGTTGTGTTCATATTTCAAGTAGATTATTTGTTTGGTTCGAGGGCGACCTAGCTCGAGGGCCATGGCTGCACATTTCATTTGGTTTGCTTCACTTTTCTTTACGGTTAATAATTAATATCAATTTAAACATTTTCTTTAAGTCAAGTGAAATTGCATATCTTTAAAACCACTTATAAATTTAATTGTTATCCATTTTTAAGGGTAAATTTTTTTATCAAATTGTAAAAGTAAGGTCCGAAAACTATTTTTATCACATTAAAGTGAATAAATCTTACCCACGATATATCACATTAAAGTAATTTAACGTTATTCATTGTAATGGTAAATTCACCTTGGTGGATAGGTTGTGTGTTATAGTCGATAAAATTTAGTGACTTTACTATTATGGTGAGTAAAGTTTCATTACATTATTATAATAAAAAATAATTTCTTGATTTTTCTGTTCTATTTTAAAATTAGTAATGATTTTATTCCCGTAATAGGTAAAGTTCAGATATTTTAATGTGATATAAATGTTTTATAACTTTATAGTACATAGAATTCAGTCACCATACATAAAATTAATCCTCCAATTTAATCAAGGTATTAAATGTTTGTTTTATTATACAAAAAAATAGTATTTTCACTTCGTCCAGATTATAATTGTATCCTGAATTCTTCTGCTTTCTCAGTATAATCTCTATTATGTTTATCAATTCTCTATTTTTTCAATATGGTTTCCATCGTCATCTCTATTTTCTTTATCAATTCTCTTATACAGACACTTTCCCTCTTTCGGTTTGGTAAGAAATACATTCATCCAGAAAGAAAATATTCTCTAGCCTAAAGGAAGAGAAACAACGAGGATGAAAGGTGTGGTATCACTAATCTTGGTGTTTTGAAACTCAGTCGAAAAAAATATAAAGTCCATAAAGAAAAATGAGGTCAATGAAATTCAAACAAAAGCTAAAGATGGAAAAGAGACGTATGCAGTTCCAATTAATTTTTGTATGACATTATTGGATAGTTTTCTTAAAACGTAAGAAAACATATCTTGTCTTCATTTTCAAAATAATAATAGCTTGACTTGATGCAAAATGGAATTTCCCTTCATTGAATAGGAAAAGAGAACAGTTTTTTCCAACCTCAATAAGTAAAAGACTTTATATATTAAGCGCCAATAAACTTTTACCTTACAGTAATTTAACTGATGTGAGCAGTGGCGGAGCTAGAATTTTCGTGAAGGTATGTCAAAATATATAAAAGTAAAAATACCAGAAAATAAAGGGGAGTCAATACATATTATATATACATATAATTTATTTTTTTACCTAGCTACACACTGTATCTTTTCCGCAAAGCGGTGTTATTTGACACCGTTTTCTATAGGGTGGCTCCGCCACCGTATATGAGTGAGTGTAGTGTATTGGTGAAAAAAAGACATGACATGTGAATGAACAACATGGTGACAAGTGACACTTATATTGGGTCAATAAAGAAAGCTGGAAAGGCATTGTTAAAATACCCACATTATTATATTAAAGAAGGTATCGTATCTGACAGCTGGGAAAGAAGAAATATACACGAGATACATGACTACCATAAAAAGGGATGATTCATGAATCGGTTATAAATATAGAAAGGAAATCAGCATTAACCCTAATAATGCACGATTATCTATTATAACCATAACTGTTACGGGTAAATTAGTAACAGGTAATTAATGCAATTAATGTTAGTAACATATCACAATTAAGTAAGGAAATCGTTACAGTTGTATATCCTTATATAAAGACCCTAACGTCATTTTGTACAATCATCTGAAAATTTTTAAGTATATGCAATTAGTCTTTTACTTTTACTTGATTAAAAATTTCAATCCGTAATTTTGGGAGAAATCAGCGATCAATAATAAGCTTTCTTTCCTTTATTTCTCATTTCAATTATTTATTTTATTCTCATATTTGTAGGAAAGCGAAGTAAATTTGGTTATCAGTAATCCGGTTTTCTTTAATATTGACTTTGATCACAGAAACTGTTTTTGGGTTAAACGAATTGATTCTGTTACCGTGAATATGATAATCTGTTCACTTTACAATTTATCATTTTTTAGCAACAAAATATGTCTACTGCTAACGAAATTGATCAGGTGGGCGAGAGAGGTCAACAAGGTGGAACACCCCCACATCACACCCTCACAACAACTCCATAGTAGTGAGAAAGTTCACCTGAAAGATCTACTAATCGTACTGATGTGCAACGAGTAGGCGAACAAGCTAACGAGCATGATAATTGGAAGCAGATGATTCCACAACATGTTAATGAAGCTTTGTGTGCTTTTGTGAGTAGATTGCCTAATGTTGTGAAGACTCCTCCACCAGTAAATACAACTCTGAAAAATCCATGTTCAGGACTCGACAACTCAGGAAGTGGAGAAATACCAAACGAATCCAGAGATGGAGAGTCGGTACGCCGAATAATTTTATTTACAAAGTTTAGCACTAATTTTGCAGAAACATCTCAAGGAACAAAATGAGTGGTTAGAAAAGATACTCGTTGTGCCCCCAATAAATGTGTGGATATCGACAAATATTCGTAACAGCCTTGAAAGTAGGGGTGGGCATAAAATTCGAAAAATCGAATTTCGAACCGAACCGAATTAATTTAGTATTTCGGTTTCGGGTTTTTTTGGTATTTTGTTTATTTCGGTACAGAAATTTCGGTATTTCGGTAATTCAATTCGGTATATGGTATTGGGTTTCTGATATTTCAGTATACCGAAATACGGTATTAAAAGCATTGATTAGTTTGTGATCTCGAATGGATTTTGATGCAGGGGTGCAATGAAAATTAGGGGCAGCATAAGTGCAGCGCAGAAACTTACACCTAACATTTTCCCAAAGCCTTCAAAAATGTGAACAAGCTACTACCAAAATATCAGTAGAGACCGTTCTTTTATATTTGTGGCACCAAACTCAACTCATATGATACGAAAATTCTGTGTCTCTTTATGATGTAACGTAATTCTGGGCTTTTCTTCAAAGAACTGAAATATCAATGTTCACATTTGACACAGACTGATTATTGTTTCTATCAATTTATATTAAGCTTATATTATAAAAAGGATTCTGTTTTATGGTTATCTCTATAAAACATTTAAAAAGAATTAATGGAGGTCAACATGTATTAGCACAATGATAAACATGAATTACATTAGTTAATGGAGTGGGGAGATAGTAAATATTTGATTTAAACCGATACCGTACCGAACCAAAATAAGAAATACCGAAATATTTTGGTATGGTATTTGGTATACACAATTGATAAACCGAATACCGAAATACCGAACCGAAATTCTTAAATACCGAACCGAAATACCGAATGTCCACCCCTACTTGGAATCCAAGTACAACACTTTTAACAATTCTTAAGGAGTTCAAGATGCCTAATATCTCTAAATATGATGAAACCTCTGACCCACAAGACCACATTACTGTATTTACCACAAGGTTTAAAGGTAACGAATTTAACCAAGCAAGAAATTGAATCAGTCTTGGTGAAAAATTTTGTCGAAACCTCACGAAAGGGGCCTTAACATGGTACTCACTCTTACCTGAAAACTCTATTGACGTTTTTTCTAAGCTTGCATATTCATTTATAAAAGCACATTTGGAAGCCAAAATTTTGAGAAGAGGATGGAAGATATCTTCAAAATAAAATGGGAAAGCACGAAATTGCTTAGGGAATTCGTAGATAGATTCCACCGTGAGAGGATGATCTTGCCACGAGTACCTGATAACTGCCGGGCTATGGCGTTCACAAGTAATTTGAATGAAAAATTTTAGAAGCCACGAAAATATTGAAAGAGATTTTGGGGGAGTTTCCTGCAACTACTAGGAATGATATATACAATAGACACAGTACGAAACTATGAAAAAGACACAGTTACCCATCCAAGGGTAAAAGAAAGACCAGGATCCAGACGTTCGGAAATGAAAAAGAGGTCTGGCAAGAACAGGTACGAGCCTTATATGGGACCTGTGGAACGAGATTCCTGATCTAAACAAGAACATGCACGGTTTGATTCAAGATCAAGAAACAAAATACGAGTTCCTCTTCCAAATTAAAAAGGGAACGATACATAGCCAGAGGCAACGATTCAATCTCTCAAGCAAGAATAAGAGACTATAGTTTCAACGTCAGTACATCAGAGTCGGTAGTTGTTCTGAGAGGAATGGGTGACAAGGAACTGTAGCCGAAAGAAATGAGGTTAGATTCCAGAAAAAGGAGTTGGTTCGCGTTTCACAATGATCATGGCCATAAAACAGCAGATTGCAGGCTCTAAAAGTTGAGTATCTGTTGAAGCAAGCTACAACAACAACAACCCAATAGAATTCCACTAGTGGGGTCTGGGAATCAGAAGTAAGGCTATCTCACTGATTTGTTTAGTGGAAAAGGAAAATAATCTTACATGAAAAACAGGCAAGAACCATCCAAGCCCCCGTCACCAAAGAGAACAGTAAATTTATAACCGGGGGCAAAGAAGTTAACAGGGCAACGTACATAGTAGAAAGAAAGACATCCAAGGTTACTGTTACCCACGGGAAATAACTTTGTCAAGTTTTGGAAGAATACAACATAATGCTCGACGATGAAGACGTGGACGGCTTGATAATTTCTCATAATGATGCGCTGGTAAAATGTCTACTTGTACGTGATACTAATGTTAAACGAGTTTTGATTAACCCAGGTAGCTCAGTAAATACCATTCTACTAAGAGTAGTGAGTGAGATGCAAGCAAATGATCGAATTGTACCAAAGGCACATTCATTGTCTGGGTTCGATAATTCAAATGCCGTCACGAAAGAAGAAGTTGTATTGGCTACATTATTTGCAGAAGGAGTCATCAAAGACACTAAATTCTAGGTGATAGATACGGACAGGGCCTATAACATAATTTTAGGAAGGCTGTAGATTCATGATATGGATGCAATCCCGTCAACGTTGCATCAAGTCATTAAGTTCACATCACAATGGGGAATCTGATAAATCCGGGGAGATCAACAGGCATCACGAGATATTAATTCAGTGGCGACCCCAAGTGCAACATCCGAGGATGGAGGTGTTAAATAGAAATTAAGGAATTCAGTAGAGGATAATTCAACGCCCACCTCAACTGGAAGTCCGAGAGGTCAAGCTGATAAACATGTGAGACATGATATGATTCAAGAACTAGAAGAAAATGATAATATCAAAACAACCACGGAGGAGCTCGAAGCTTTTATATTCTTCATGCACTGGACTGGCAGAAAAGTTTACATCAGAGAAAACTTGAGCTTGGAAATGAAAGATAAGTTAATTGAATTTTTACGTGCTAATGACGATTGATTTTCTTGGTCACATTCAGACATGACAGGTATACTACTGGAGGTAATGACTCATAAGTTGAATGAGGACCTATTGCATCCACCTGTCAAACAGAAGAACTGAAGCAAAGGGAATTTAAAAATCAAGTAATCCGGGATGAGATACAAAATCTTCTAAAAATTGGTTCAATACGAGAGGTAAAGTACCCTGACTGGTTAGTTAATGATGTCGTAGTTCCAAAGAAGAATGGAAAGTGGCGAGTTTGTGTGAATTTTACTAATTTAAATAATGGTTGCCCTGAAGATTCATTTCCTTTACCGTATATAGATCAATTGATTGATTCGACCGTAGGTTATGAACTTCTATATTTTTTAGATGCATATTCTAGCTATAATCAGATAACGATGGGTCCTCTAGATGAGGAAAAAACCTCGTTTATTATAGACAGGGGGACTTATTTCTAAGTCATGCCATTCGGCTTGAAAAATGCTGGAGCAACGTACCAAACATTGGTGACCAATATAATCAAGAGAACTTGCAAATAAAACATGGAGGTTTACATAGAGGATATGTTGGTCAAATCAGCACAAGCAGGGAACCATTTCCAACATTTGACTGAAACCTTCGAAATTCTCCACAAGTATAACATGAAGTTAAACTCGGAAAAATGTGCCTTTGGTGTTGCTTTGGGTAGATTCTTTGGATTTGTTTTTTCTAACATGGGTATTGAATTTAATCTCACGGAAATCAAAGTAATTGAGGAAATACCTGATGTGATCACGAGCAAAAAAGAGGTACAAACATTAACAGGTAGAGTAGCATCTTTGGGAATGTTTATATTCAAATCTTCAGAAAAATGTTTTTAAATTCTTTTCAATATTGAAAACGCAAAATCAATTTGAATGTACTAAGCAATGTCAACAAGATTTGAAGGATTTGAAGTCATACTTATCAAAAACGCCCATGTTAGCAAAATCGAGGGACGGAGAAAAATTGCTTATTTACTTGGCTGTGTCAGAAATGGCAGTATGCGCGGTGCTGGACTGAAAATAAGAGGAAGCAATATTCAAAATATTATATTAGTAAATCCTTATTACATGCTAAGAAACGGTACCCACGTTAAGAGAAACTTGCATTAGCATTAATTGTGGCATCAACAAAGTTACAACCTTAATTTCAATGCCATCCTATTTCTGTTATAATTGATTTTTCACTAAGGAATATATTGCACAAGCAAGAATTGTCAGAAAGATTAGCTAAATGGGATATAGAGATTAGGGAATATGATATTATATATCAGCCTAGAACTGCCATAAAGTCCCAGGTACTAGCGAATTTCGTAGAAGATTTCAGCTTGAACCTACTTCCTGAAGCAGAAAAAGAGGTCCGAGTGTTCATCGGATCTAATATGGGGACTTGAACCTTGTTTACTGACGGTTCTTCATATGAAAGGAGCCGTTTTGGGAATTATTTTAATTCCACCTTCGAGAGAAGTCATAAAACGGGCAATAAAGTATTATCGAATAACTAACAATGTGGCAGAGTATGAAGTTGTGATTCCAGGTTTAGAGCTCGCGAGAGAAATTGGTATTGGACAAATCATAATCAAAAGTGACTCGCAACTGGTAGTAAACCAAATGCAACGAACTTGTGTGGCATGCCTAGAAAAGGTATGAGAATTACTGAGGTAATTCCAGACTTGGAAAGTTGTATAAATACCCAGGGAAGAAAACGCAGAAGCCGATGCATTAACAAATCTGGCGTATGTAGTTGATGTGTCAAATGTAAAAAATGCAATTGTGGTACACCTATTCTATTCAGCCCTTGACCAAATCAAGAATGAGATAAATTTCAATAATTTAACTTGGGATTGGAGAAACGAGTTAGTGAATTATTTGTAGTATGAAATTTTGCTTGAGGATGAAAAGAAATCCCAATTACTACGATTAAAAGCTACTAAGTATTTCCTAATAGAGGGGAATTTGTATTGTAAAATATTTAGAGGATCTTTAGTATGGTGCCTTGGACCTTCGTAAACTGAATATGTAATGAGAGAAGTGCACGAGGGAGATTGCGGTAATCATGTCAAGGGAAGACCGTTGCCAAAAACACTAATAAGGGAAGGATATTATTGGCCAAAAATGAAAGATGAAGCAAAAAATTTTGTAATTGGGTGCAATAAATGTCAATGATATGCAAATAATATGCATCAACCAGCAAAATTGATGCATTCAATCATATCACCTTGGCCGTTAATGAATGGGGGATAGATATCGTAGGTCATCTATCTCAAACCAAGGTAAATGTATGGGTAGAAGCAGATGCCTTTAAATAGGTACGAGAAAAAGAAGTTATGGACTTCATTTGAAAAAATATAATATGTCGATTTTGGAGTCGCAAAGGAAATCATTTGCGTATGTGCGATGGCTACTGATTTTTCAAAAGCTGGAAAATTAAACGAATTATTTTAGCACCTTATCATCACATAGCTAACGGTCAAGTTGAATCGACAAATAAGGTCATCTTCAAAAATCTGAAGAAGCGATTGGAAGAATCAAAAGGTAAGTGGCCAGAAGTGCTACCGGGGGTATTATGGCCTAACCCAACCACGACAAAAATAAGCACGGGAGAAACTCCAGTGGAGATAGGAGAATCAAGCACAAGGTACACGCATACAAATAATGTGTAAAACGAAGAAGAACTTCGTAGAAACTTAGATTTGATGTAGGAGAGAAGGGAGACATATTTGATTTGGATGGCAGCACAAAAATAGAGGATTGAATGGTACTATAGCAGAAAGGTGAACCTAAGACATTTCAAAATTGGGGACTTTTTCCTCAAAAAAATATTTCGATCAACACAAGCGGCGAATGCAGGAAAGCTAAGTCCAAATTGGGAAGGCCCATATAGAGTAAAAGGAATTGCTGGAAGGAGAATACGAGTTAGAAACTATAGACGGAAAGGTGTTACCATCCCATTAGAATGCAGTCCATTTGAAAAAGTATTACTTCTGGAAAAGTTAATACCCACGGTCAGGTATTATAGAAGTTCATTTTTTACTTTGTTCATTTAAGTTTTACTAACAATTTTAGATGATAGGAAAAGCTAGACCGTACCAGATGATGACATTAGACTCAAGAGAGACACAGATTACTTAATTATTCTCAGTCTAGGTTACAACAATTTTGATGGCAAGGGTTAAGCAGTCATCATCTAAAAAGTTACCTCTGAGTCCCGTGTGTATTTCATTTTATTAGGGAAAGGACCAAAGTAAGAAGTTGATCCAGTGTTCAAATTTCATATTTCAATGCATAAATACTGGGGGGGGGGGGGTACTATGCAAAGTAGACAAAGAAATAAGATGTACACCACGAAAGCATAGCTTAGCCAAAATAAAAAACCATGAAAACAATGTCAAATTTTCAAGCTCGCCGAAAGAATGGGAAGTAAAGAGTTGAAGAACCTGTAGAAAACTCTCAAGAGACTTTAGATTAAGTCCATAAAATTAGTCACATAAAATTGTACCCGTGCTTTTAAACATGCTATAAATAAAGCAATTATGAAATGTTGTACATAAATATTTATTTGAAAGTTCAAACAAAACTTATTCAAATTACTTCATATTTCATATCTTTGCACCAATATGAAGATGAGACGTCATCTTCATTAGTGTTGTTAATATAAAAGGGTCATCTTGTATAAAAAACGTACATATTAAAGAAGCGGTATATTAAAGCAATTTTGAATGCAATTAAAAGATCGAAAACTTAAAGAGCAAAAAGGTATAAAATAAGGTATGCAACGAAATGATATTAATGTCAACATCCCAAAAAAAGGGAGGGGAAAACTTCCCAAAAAACACTATGAAACAAAAACAAAAATGTTTCAACAAACACTAACAAAAGTAACTTCTAAGACAAAGGGTGAAAAAACTAAAGAGCATCATCAACAGGGGTAGAAGGTTCAACTTGAGAAGACGAAGGTTGGGTATCTGCTGGACCAGGAGAAAGACCACATCCATAATATTTTGATATTCTAATCTTGTCCTTATCCATTCAACTTGATTGGAAGAGGCCTTAAAAATCGATAATTCAACGATGGTTATCTTCAATTATTTCTTCAATGGCCTTTTTTCTTCAGCAAGAATGTCCTTTTCAAGTTGGAGGCTTTCAAATTTTTCTTTCCAATTATCAGCTTCAGTATGTAGCTCAATCTATTACTGGTCAATCCAGGGATATCCTTCTCATTAGCTCCATATCTGTCAAATTGATTTGTAAAAAGACAAGGTAGAAAAACTATAACCTATAAAAAAAGAATGAAATGTAAGGAAAGAATGATATGCATTAAGGGTAGAATCAATAACATC
This sequence comes from Nicotiana undulata, assembly GCA_005239495.1. Lineage (NCBI taxonomy): Eukaryota > Viridiplantae > Streptophyta > Magnoliopsida > Solanales > Solanaceae > Nicotiana > Nicotiana undulata. Next base: position 36,645 of record ML276443.1, on the reverse strand, counting down.
ATTCATTAAGCTTAAAGAGCTATGAGACTCGAGATTCTCCCTTTTCACAGGGCCAATCAATGGTTTCAACCATACAGCATTTCGGCTATATTTTTTTAATAAATTCTCACTATCGGGGACTTCAATCAACACCTTCATCATGCTTTGTCTACCGCTAGCTAGAAGGGCCAGCCTCTTCACGAGAGGCAGCGGCAGGTGCTACAATAGGGGCGGCTGCAGATAAGGTGGGAGAAGAAATAGGAGCATTAACAGCAGAAGCAACTAGGGTCATTGGAAGAGCAGCAAGTGGTGGCTCTTCAGAAACTAAACCAAAATCTTCTTTACCCTCAAATCCTTGGGCGAAAATTCTATCAACAGAACTTGAGGGGGGATTGCCAGAATGGTCAACATCATCATCTTCAGAGATGTCCAAGTGGACACTCTATGGTTTATCAACAAGACTGAAAGGCACGGAGCCTGAAGGAGGGTCTTGAGAAACAATAGCTTTATCATCTAAAACCTCTCATCTTCTAACTCGTGGCTTCCTCACAAAAGAGTCATCTTCATTATCTCTTCTTCTTCAGAGTCGCGATCTTCAGCATTCTTCCTCCTAGAAGACGATATGCTTAGAATTTCTTCATGTGCAGTGCTGACAGAAAGCCTAGTAGTAGGAACAGAAACGGGTATGATGCCACGAATAGCAAACCCAAACAAAAAAAAAGAGAAAAGAGAAGGTGGTTAAAGCAAAAGAAGAAACAATAAAGTAAAAATCCATCGTAATAAAGAATACTATGGGTATTCACTTTCCATACAAACTTTTGGGAAAGAAAATTCCATGATATTTGTTCCATGGGAGCAACAGACAATATTTTCTCTACCAAATCACTAATATTAGGAATTTCTCGAAAAACTTTCATGATTGCTGAAAAGTTAACATAAACACATGTAAGAAAGATTGAAACCTTGAGGGAAGCAAAAAAGTATAGAAAAATACTAACGTACAAAGTTCCACTTCTCAGGGAAGGGCATATTGTCATCACCCATGAAGTCACGAGTGGGAACATCTATTAACTGGGCATACCATATGTTACATCCCGTACTTTTGTACATTGGATTTGTCGTAAAATAATCCACATAAGTTCAAGGACAGGACTATTTTTGATGTTATCAGTATTTATGCAATTTTAAATAAGTGATAAGTTACATGAAGGTCAGAGGGTAAACAAATCAAATAAAGCGAGTTTCGTTGATGTATGATAATTTGAAATAAAATACGGTCTAAGCTATAGTAATTCATATTTATGGACTAGTGCTATACCACGTTATCATATGGTATATGAAGTATGTTAGAGGTGATTAGTATTTAAATGAAATGTAATTTAGAAAGGAATTATGTGTAACTAATTAAATTGGATATTATAGTTCGAAAAGGAGAAATAAGTCAAGATTATTGAAAAATTATTATGTGGGCATGATTCACATAGGTTAGGCATAGGTGCACCTAAGGAATGGATACATGAACCCATAAGGTGGAGGGGACACCTATTTTGTCTATTTAAGTTACATGTGTATTTTAAAGGAGTGTTGGCATCTTATTAAAAAGGATGGCCTATGATTGACACATGTATAAATAAAGTTACTACATAATAAATTTAGATGACTTTCTTAACTTTTCATTTAAGTAAGATACCTTCTCAAAACATGAATGGAGATACAAACCTCATTAACATATTATTTCAAAGGATTAAGGCCATTCATGATATTATAGAGGATTTGTGATTATGTTAGTGTAAGACCCCGTAAGTTAATAACCTTGATACCATTAGATACATTTTGAAATATTATTTATTTTGAGTGGAATATTTTTGGTAAAAAAGTTTGAAAAATATAATTTTATATAGTTATTAATATTACTACTTTCGGATATGCTTTAAATAAACACATAATATGATAAAGTTTATAAATGAAAATTTCTTTATTATAAAGATAGAAATTATTTTCTCGCGAGGAAAGAAGGTTATTTTCTTACCGCTTTGACAGTTAAGCGCACAAAACTTTGTACTCATTTTATGAGATTAGAAAAATTAGAAGTTGATAAAATATATATATATTTTTACATAAATATTTTAATGAAGTATTAGTGTATATATTGATTGTATATGGTACGGTAACTTAATATTTATTTTAATAGTAGTACTTTAGGATAATGATTTGTGGAAAATTACAATGTGACAAGGATGTCCACGTGGCTACCTATCAAGGAGCATCAAATGACTAGTACAAATTATCATGTTGGTATAAAGTTATGAAATATAGAACTAGTTATAAATGGATAAGTGTCATTGTATGAATCCACGTGGAATCATGAGGATAAGGGGGCTCGTGACTAATGTCATTTATAGGATCTATGAGTCGACACTTGAAATAAGTTAGTAAGATAATAATATAATGAAGAGGTGGGTGGACCTCACATACCATGATGGATAAAACACTTTCTTTGGTCTTCTTATTAGGAGCAATTGCAGCAAATATGACCCCTTAGAACTTTAGTTAAATGTGGTGCTTCATAAATAAAACTAGGTTGCAAGAACTCTGGTTCCTTCATTTTCACGAGATGTAGAAAAATTTGAAGCAACCCTTTTATTTTGGGACTTATGCATGGCACCAAAAAATATCAAATGGATATATCATCAACGTGAGCTAGTATTATTGTAAGTAGTGTTGTAGCTGGAAATTTTTGGAGTACATTGAGTATATAGTTGGTGTTATAATTGATATGTGTTTTGAAGAAAAGAAAATATTGGAGAATTATGGTTCATAATCGTAGTCGAGCTTTTCGCTTGTAGTAACATTGTTTGGTTTGTAAAACTTGTTATAGGAGTTGCTAGTTTTGTTGTTGTATTACCTTGCCTATAGTAAGTAGGTTTGAGGGAATGATAAGAACATGAGAAATATTGTCCATTTCATTTTTGGATAGGTTATCTTCCATTATGTGATTAAGAGGATTATTCGTGTGGTTGGCAATAATATTATTTTTGTTATCGTATGAATCGTGAAGCGGATTCGAGTTGAGCTCTTGAGACTAGTGGGTTAAGACCAGGTATGTTAGGACTATCTCTTTTTTCATTTTGTAATGATCCATATAATACAATGAAACAAACAAACTCACAACTTTCATAAATGACTCTATTCAAACAAGTGCTAGGGGTCTTAGAAAATACGTAAGTTGATAAAGTTTATCACGAAGCATATGGATCCTATTACTTTTCAAGAGATCTTATAGACTTACTTCATTATGCATTGCATTCATTTATACATGTACATTGACCTATGACCAGATGGCATTATATACGCGTATGTTATATATATATGAGATATGGGAAAAGGTCACGGCGTTATATACGCAAAATCACCTGATCAGTTAGTATACATTGATGATTGCGCCCACGGATGTTGAGATGATATGATGGGATGCCCTAAGAGGTGTGATGATGTTATGTACGCATTGACCTATGCATTATATGACATTTATACGCATATGCATGACATTATAAATATTTCATGATTTACAGAGCTATCCAGATTTAGAGCCCGTTTGGATTAGCTGGAAAAAAGTAGCTTTTAAGCATAAGTGCTTAAAAGCAGCTTTTAAGTGCTGAAACTTGTTTTATAAATAAGCAGTTACCTGTTTGGCTAAAGTGCTGAAACTTAAAAAAAGCTGTTGAAGTGTTTGGTAAACAAGTGCTGATAAAAACTTTTTTCTGTTAAAAAGACAGAAATATCCTTAAAGCTGTTAATATTATAAAGGAGCTGATTACTACAATATATTTGATTCATATAATTAATGCAAATAAAATATAATTTATATTTTAATTTAATTTTAATTTAAATGATTACTTAAGATAGTTTTTACCAATATAATTTTTGAACGCTCATTTTTAGTTTGTACAAAAGAGGAAAGAAAAATACTTTGTTCCTACTACTCTTTAATTTCAATCGTTCTAATTTCAACCACTTAATTATATGCATATTTTAAGAGAACGAAACAAAATAACATTTCTCAATTGGAACACTATTAATTCTAATGTAATTCAAAAGATATAAGTATGAATTATTTATGCCCAATACCATGAAATGTAATTTTTTTACTCATACGTTTATCCACTAGGAAGTACTATTTTAATTTTCCAAAGAACCACACACTGTTGATACAAGTTCAAGTATTGGAAAACATGTTCCATTCACGGCAATACGTACAGTAGGCACTGACTTTGATAAATATTAGTGTTTTAAAAGATTCATACAACTACAAGTATCAAGCTTCACAAATTTCATTAGCAATCAAATCGCGAAGACCCATCCAAACAAGATCACTTTGCTCTTCCACATCTTCCACATTTATATTGTTATTAGCTCTCAAAGATGTACCAACATCAGGATCAACATATGGAATATATCTCTCATTCTCAGCTGCTCGGAATGCATCATCCATATTGCATTTCTTTCTAATATAGTTATGAATGGCCATAGTAGCAAGTATGATGTCTCTTTGAGTGTCAATGGGATAGAAAGGCATGTCTCGCAAAATAGACCATCTTGCTTTTCAGACCCCAAATGTGCGCTCTACAATATTTATACAAGAAGAATGCAAATAGTTAAATTTTTCAATTCGCCCTCTTGGTTCTCGCAATTGCCTTGTTGCACCGCGACGAAATTGTTCTAGGTGATATCTCACATTATCTCCTTTGTATGGAGCCATATATCCCTTCATATGCGGATATCCTACATCAACTAGATAATACTTATTTCCAATTGGACGTGAAAAGTTGAGTTCTGGTCTACGAAGGGCCTCACCAAATATACGACTATCATGAGCTGCTCCTTCCCACCCAGGCCATGCAAATGTAAAACACATATTAAAATCTACGACAGCAAGAATATTTTGAGTCGGATAACCTTTACGTTCAATATATGGTATCTCTTGACCTTGCGGTAATCTTGCTTTAACATGTGTGCCATCAAGTGCTCCAATACAATCCTACACACATTTACAAGTATAAATTTAACTTAAGTTAGTAATACTTATAAAAGTTAAGTTATAAGTTTAATAAAAATGAATTATGTAAAAATATTACTTACTCTAAAGAAAGGGAGATATCGACTATTACATGGCTTGTGAGCACCTGCACCATCATTATAATTTTGATGTGGTCTAATTATATCTCTTGCAAGCTCACAAATGGCCTTTAAAACACTATGAAAGTGTCTATGAATTGTTTCTCTCGAATGTTGAAAGATTTCCTGTATCAATTGATTTCCAGCTCCATGTGCACAAGTCATCAAGAACATGCCTAACATCTCATGTATAGACATTCCACGTGTGGGTTTAAGCCCATACTTTTCAGTTAGTCATTCGATAGATCAACAAACACCGACTTTCTCAATCGAAAATTTTCATAAAAACGAGTCTCGTTTCCTCTTAATATCTCTTGAATAAATACATTTCCAGAGCGACTAGATGTACGACAAGGTTCCTTGCATAGGTATTTTTCGTAATACATCAAAATCAATTTACCTGCTATTTGACATAAAGCCGTCCATTCCTTCTCATCTTGTTCCCTCTGTATTTCTTCCAGTTCTTATTCATCTGCATCGTCTGAAGAATAACTTGGATAAGGATCTACTATGTCACTAGAGTTTGAACTCTCCATTTTACTAAAAAATGAACACATAAAGTTAACAATGAAAATTTCTAAACATAAACTTAACTGAAGTTAAACAAACATAAAGTAAAGGAAAGCTTAACAATAGTAGGCTTAATCGAAGCTTAACAATAGAAGCTCAACAAATAGAAGCTTTAATTCAATAAAAGTTTATTGATACAATCACAACGTCTAAACAAGAAGCAATATAACCGATGGTTTACACACAAAACCATAATAATGTTTACACATACAATCACAATATTAGAACATAGAATACTAGGAACACTCAACCACAACGATACATTAACCATTTTTTTTGAGGTATAACTGATAGGACTGGGCCCAGGAAATTGGGCCAGGCAAGAGGCTACATGAATTGGGCCTGGACGCTGGAACTAGGCCAAGAATTAAGGGGTTGTTGTGCAAATTGGACTACACAAGGCCTATTGAGTGGGATTAATTGTGCAAATGAGAAAGTGGCTACACATGCAATTACAAAGGCAGCAAATTTTAATTGTGTATTTTACCATTTTAGCTAGTTTTAGTAAGTTCTTTAATTACTACATCACTATTGGGCCGAATAAGCCCAATTTTGATTCTAGTTTCTATGTAGTTTCATAATTTATCGTCCTAGCTAGTAGGACAACACTTCTGTAATTTGTTTTTGTTTTGGAATTAGTATTAATAAAATAGCTACTAGGCACTCAGCCTGGTAGTATAATTTGCTCAAAAAAAAAAAAACTCTAACCAAGACTTGAGAGCTTTACCAGTAGGCATACCCAAAAATATCTGTCGGTTATTTTTCTTGCGGAACATATTCATAGTAAAATTGTAAATTTCACTCCCAGCTAGAATCTCAGGAATTTGTGCCAACGTGACAATACACTTCTTGATGGATGTCTCATCAACTGCAGGAGATGTAGCAGTGCTTTTGCTAGACATAAACTCTATGAGAGAGTGTATATCCTCTTTTATTAATGTTGCAGCTATTTTTTTCTTAGTCTTTCTTACTTGACTACTGGTGCTAACACTATCAGTTGATTTTTGTTTTTTTAGTGATGGCTCTGGAAACATAACAGAATTTATATTCTGTAGATCATCACTTTCATCGCTCATTTCATCATTAAGATGAATAAAGTCTTCTTTGTCGCAATCATCAATAACATTTATTCCTTCTTCATCAAGATTAAGTCCAATGCCGGAGGATTGTTCTTGATTTGTTGTACGTGATCTTTCTCCTGTGGCAACAACATCAGCAATAAGTGCATCGTAGCGAAACCATATGAGCGAAAGATCTTTGTTCTTAAATTTCTTATATTTTGCATTCTCCTGTAAAAAGAGAAAATCAAAACTACTTTAATTAAACCGATAAAATTAACAATGAAAAAAAAAAGAATTACACATATAATAATGTGAGAGATGTACCTTAATTTTTCGCTCCCACCAATCATCATCTGCCATAATCGTATTTTTCGTGGCATCCCATCCTAAACCTGTCTCCCCTCTCATCAACTTCTTAAAAAATGTCCATTCGCCTTTCATGTAATCCCAATGGTTTTTCATTTTTTTTTATCATAGTCTTTTCCCGTCCTCTTAAAGAACTCGTCAACAATACTTTTCCACCCATCTTTATTTAAGTAAGTGTTTGGTCTATTTCCTTTTCTAACCTCTTGCTCACACAACTCAAGAAATACTATATGTGTATCATAGTCCCACTTAGCATTGTCCGGCATAATTGAATATAAATAAGCTGAAGAAAGCAAAACAACCAAGAAGCTAAAAAAAGCAACAGTTGAAACAAATATGAAGAAAGCAGAAAAACCAAGAAGCTATACTGTTGCTTCACTTATTCAAAGTTCCAAATGCTTCAACTCCACAGTATCATATGATACAGAAGGATTCATTATCACCTACTTAAATTAGGAATCAACAATTCCAAGTTATCTAGTGATTTGAGTTTCTAAAAGTTACCTTAATAATTAAGTAATATGTATTATGTTTACAAATGTGTACACTATTATTCTGGTATTACCATCTTCAGATGGCTTACAAGAGAAACTATTAATAACTACTCAACATTGATTATTACTTTGTATATAGATACAAATCTTCTCAATTATATTAAGAACCAGAGCAAGCAGCAGATAGCAAACTCCATAAGTAAGGAAAGGAAATGAGGGAATAAGCAGAACAAAACTCATAGAAATAATAGAATATAAAAAACAGAAAAACAAATGAGAAAGAAAGGGAACATCAATATTATTTGTTAGGGAAGCTTACATCATATATGACTCCAAAGCCTTACAGAAATGCATGATTACACGAACAATAAATTTTCTAACCACTGTAAACAACATAATTTAGAAAGGGTAGATTACCATTTTAGTTCTTATATTCTAAATTGTACTTCTCCCTAACAGGAACAGTACAACAGTTTTGTCATGTTATGAAACCAAAGTTGCTCAATATTCATAATTTTTGGAAATTAGCTGTCATGAACAGAATTCCACATCAATGTTGACAATTACCAGAGAATTGATGAGTGAGTGAAAAAGAAAAATTCATACACCAATGGTATAACTACTTAATTAAAAAGTGACTCAAGTAATATGAGCCTATATCTTCAAAACCAAAAAAAAATACGAGCCTCTGTTATATTTTTCCAAAAGAAATTAAAAAGAGGTTTACAATCACAGAAATCGTATGATTAAACTTACGAGTAATTGAAATTCAACAGGAAGATAACTTACTGGACTGAAGAAGCTTTCAAATTGGAGCTGAAGCTAGGAGAGTTATGGAAGAAGAGGAAGAAGAAAGAAGAGGCGCTGGAAAATAGGGAAAAGAAAGAGGGAAGACGGTCTGTTTTTAGGTTTTCTACTGAGGGGTATTTTCGAGATTAAGAAAAATTATAAGGGATAAGAATGTAATATCCTTGGTCAAACTAATATGGCTTTTAAGCAATTTTTGAAAAAGTTGGGTTTACCCAACTTGTTGGTTGTGGCTTTTTTTAAGCTCTTTTTTTTATTGTCAAACACTTTCACAAGTTAAAAAGTGCTTAAAAGCTGGTTTGACCAGCTTTTAAGCCCATCCAAACAGGCTCTTACAGGTTGAGTCCTTTACTGCATGTTTCTTTCATGTCCTTTATATACTGATTTATATGCCTTACATACTCGGTACATTATTCGTATTAACGTCCTTTCGTTGTAGACGATGCATTCATGCCTGGAGTTATAGGTAATTAGTTTGACGAGCCCTCAAAGTAGACGAGGTTAGTATTCAGCGAAGGATCGGTAAGACTCCATTTCATTCGGAGTGCAGCCGAGTTTATATGGGTGGGTCCCTGTCCTGGCCATGTTTTAATGTCAAATACGCATAGAGGCTTTGTAGACACAGGTTCATTATGTAAAGTATGTATGAGGCCTTGACGGTCTATATTTATTTTTCTTCTAAGTACGATGGTTCGTTGATACAGTGTTTTCCCACTTACAATTGTACATTATGAGGTGTGGCCATGTTGGCCCATGATAGTTACAAAAGGAATGAGTTCATCCAACTTGACTTATGTATGTTCTAGTTTTGGTCGATGATCATGAATTATAGAGTGGTTCGCTCAGGTCAACACGGCACCGGATGCCAGCCACGCCTCTCAAGTTTGAGGCGTGACACCATCCATGGTCATAGTCATCCTCGGGGCTTACTAAAACTCTTTTACTTCTTTCCACAAGAGAGAAAACTACCTCGCAAAAGAGCTTGGGGAATATATATGGAGCAAGTGTCGAAAAGTAAAAGGATCTGAGACCAAATGTGATAAATAACAAAGGCAAACTACTGTCCTACACATAATCGGACCTATCTGGCCAAGACAAACAATGAAGTAACGACAAAGCTCAATGATTACTAGGTCGATTGGAGGATTGAACCCTAAAGTAAAAGGATATGTGTAAACAAACGAATAATATTCCAATAAAATGTAATTCGATCATCAGCACTAGGGGTTACCATTGGGAAATTAGGTTTCCAGTTGCATTCACGACAAACTAAGGGAAGAAGACCAGAAGTGATCAAAGTGGGGTAATGACCGGCAGGATTAAGTGATGCTATGGAAGAAACTTGTTTTCTCATAGCTTTACGATCCGATATGAAAAAAAAAATCTTGAGGAACAATTTCAGGCGCAGTGGACCCTTGCATGGGTTCATTATGGCCTTTCCCTCTAGAGGAAGATCTAGGAGTTGTTGAAGTTCTTGCTCTAGAAGAAGAAGGCATTGGACTATTCTTCTAAGAAGTGATAGAGCTACCATTAGATAAAGAACCTAAGCTACGAAGTATGCTGCCTCTTCTACTTCTAGTTGGGGAAGCGTAGGGAGGAAGTTCATCAACAATAACCACATTACGGAGGTCTGATGATGATGAAGGGTTTGAAAAACGGGAAGTCATCTTTAATGGTGACAACACAAAAAAAGGAGAAAATTGCAGGAAAAGTTAGAACATGAATGCAAGAGAGAAGAGGAGATTTTCAAGTTGCATAAGATATGGTATTCATAGGAAAGAACCGTTATAAGGAACCGTCATTATGAACCATCATCATGGAACCGTCACTTAAAACTGAAGTAGCCGCAGAAAACTGTCACGGCCCAAATTTTCCTCCGTAAAACATCGCGGCGGCACCTAGTCTCTACAACTAGGTAAGCCTAACAATTTGCGAAAAATGGAAGTCAAAGAAAAATTAACAACTAAACTGCAACAGAATAAATAAATAAATAAATAATTGATAAGATGCCGCTCGACATGTACAAAACCCGACACTTGAGTATACATAGTATTTTCCCAAAACCCGGTAGTCATAAGTCACATGCTACAAAAGAAAAACTAGTATCTCTCTACACCATAATCAAAGTAAAATGCGGCAAGGAGGGAATAAAAGGGGACTCCAAGGTCTACGAACATGGCAGATGTACCTTGAAGTCTATGTACAACAGCAAGCACTCTCAGCTAATAGCGGGGTTGATAAGAAGCACCTGGATCTGCACACAAAACATGTGCAGAAGAGTAGCATGAGTACACCATAACGGTACTGTATTGGTAAAAAGAGCTTCACACGTGTATTATTTGTGATAACTCAACAATCTATGTGGAACAATGAAGAGGTACGAGGCGAAGAGGCACAGAATAGAATACCCACGTGGTAATCAGATACAGGAATCTCAACCTAATTGAGAAGATGAAGAGACACGGTCAGAATGAATTCCGACAGAATAAATGGCAGATTCAGAGATCTTCAATTAATGAGCCAAACGTTACATAACCTTCACACGATAGTTACGGATCATTGTAATGTTACATTAATGCCATTATTAGTCATTAATGCTCAATCACTGAAAATGGTAGATGTTATATTAAGAAATTCCCTATATAAGGGAGTAAAATATAACTTGTAAAGACACGTTCGAACCGCTATTGCAATATACTTACTTTTTACGCATCTTACTTCTTTATATTTACAAGTTTACTTGCAATTATTAGTATATCCTTTGGTTATCAGAAAGTCGTGTTCTTCCTAAATAAGCTTTGGCAGAGAATCTAATTCTTTGGTTAAACAGGTACCCGGCAAGTGCCAAGCCTAACCTCGATATAGTAGTGACGAAATCAAGTCTGAGCCCTATTGGGATATAATAATAGGTCAGATGATATGATAAAATAAAGGAAAAACGGAGAATTTAACAGAAAGAATTCACATATAAATAACAACACAACACAATGAGATAACAATAGTGGCGCTCTCGAGATACCGTCTCGTAGTCCCAAAAGTAAATATGCGAGGAGATCTCCCGAAGTACCGCCTCGTATTCTCAAAAGTAAATGTGCAGAGGGATCTCCCAAGATACCGCATCGTAGTCCCAAAAGTAAATATATAAGGGGGTCTCCCAAGGTACCGCCTCATAGTCCCAAAAGTAAACACACAAGTCAAATCGGTGGAGAAAGCAATTAGAAACAAAAATTCTACAGTTAAGGTTCATAGAAATCAAGTAAAGGCAGGAATTCAACTAAACATGCTGCACATAATTCAAATAAGTATTTAAGACACGTAGACATGTGAAACTAGACTAAAAGGGATAACTACACATGCTAGTATGACTCAATTAAGGTGTAACAAGCTATTACTCTGTGAAAAAAAAAGGATTTCACAACAATTAACCCGTGTACGAACTCGTCACCTCGCGTACACGGCGCTCACATAACACAGAAGTATCACAACAGTACCAAATCCTAAAGGGAGTCCTCACACACAAGGTTAGGCAAGCCACTTACCTCGAAGCAAGCTCAATCAGTCAATAAAATTGTATTTTCCTCGATTATCCAACTCCGAATGGCCCAAATATAGCCAAAAATAATACATACCATAAATACTATAATAGACTAATCTAATTAATGAAATCAAGACTTTAACAAGAATCCTAAAAATCGCCCTAAAACGTCGACCCGAGCTCATGTCTCAGAATCGGGTAAAGGTCACAAAATACGAACATCCATTCAACCACAGGTTCGCTCGTACCAAAATTACTCAAATCTAATATCAAAATCCTGATCAAAATTCAAGATTTCGGTTGAAGAACCTTTCAACTTTTTTCCAACTTTATCAACCCAAATCATTAATTAAATGATGAAATAAAATATAGATTAATGGAATATAACCATAAATGAGTTCACAATTGTTACCCAATAGCTTTCTCTGAAAAACCCTCGAATTATCGCCTCAATCCGAGCTCTCAAAGTCCCAAAATGTAAAATGAGATAAACCCTTGAAATCCCTCTTTTCTGCCAAGCGATCTTCGTACCTGTGGACATTAAGACGCACCGGCGGTACCGCACCTACGGAAAATCCATCGCAGGTGCGGACTTGACTTAAGTCCTCTGGTCTGCTTCTACAATCAAAAGACTGCACCTGCAAGTGTGCGCCTGTAAACTTTAATCAGCTTCTGCAGTCTTCCTTTCCAGTTCAATCTCCACGCCTGCGGCCCTTAAATGCATCAGCGAGATCGCAGATGCGACATTTCCCTCGCACCTGCAACCCCTGGCCACTCATTCAAAAATCTACTTTTGCGCTTGACCCCACGCACGTGCGTGCCCGCACTTGCGGACAGCCCACCGTAGGTGCGATTACACTAGAAGTTTGAAAGCTTCAGTAATTTATACAAGTCCAATTTCGAAAGCATCTGAAACTCACCCGACGCCTTCGGGACCCCAAACAAACATACCAACAAGTCCTAAAACACCATACAAACTTAGTTGAGCCCTCAAATCAAATCAAACAATGCGAAAAACACGAATCACCCTCCAATTCAAACTTAATGAACTTTGAAACTTCAAACTTCTACAACTGATGCCGAAACCTATCAAATCATGTCTGATTGACCTCACCTTTTGCACACAAGTCATACGTGACACTACGGACCTACTCCAACTTCTGGAATCAGAAACCGACCCCGATATGAAAAAGTCCACTTCCGGTCAAACTTCCCAAATTTAACTTCCGCCATTTCAAGCCTAATTCAGCTACAGACCTCCAATTCACAATATGGACATGCTCCTAAGTCCAAAATCACCCAACGGAGCTAAAATAACTGACGAAACTCCATTCTAGAGTGGCCTTCACACAGTTCCAATTACGACCAAAATCCTAGAACTTAAGGTTCCGGTTTAGGGACTAAGTATCCCAAAACACTCAGAAAACAAAAACAATTCCTCCCGGCAAGTCACATATGCAGACAACGATACTGGGGAAGTAGTAAATAGGGGATTGGGGATAATACTCTCAAAACGACCAGCCGGGTTGTTACATCTTCTCCCTCTTAAAACAGAACGAGTATAGAAACATACCTGAAGTGATGAAAAGATGAGGATAACGGTTGTGCATATCATGCTCGGTCTCCCAAGTCGCCTCCTCGGCCGGTTGACCCCTCCACTGAACCTTTACTGAAGCAATGTTCTTTGACCTCAGCTTTCGAACCTGCCTATCCAAAATAGCCACCAGCTCCTCAGCATAAGATAAATCCTTGTCCAACTGGAGTGAGCTGATATCAATCACATATGACGGATCGTCGTGATACTTCCGGAGCATAAAAACATGAAATACCGGATGGACTCCTACTAGGCTGGAAGGCAAGGCAAGCTCATAAGCAACCTCCCCAACACGCTGCAACACCTAGAATGGGCCAATAAACCTTGGGCTCAGCTTGCCCTTCTTTCTGAACCTCATAACACCATTCATGGGTGACACCTAGAGTAGGACCCGCTCTCAAACCATGAACGCAAAACCGCGAACCTTTCGATCTGCATAACTCTTCTGTCTAGACTGGGATGTGCAAGGTCGATCCTAAATCACCTAAACTTCTCCAAAGCATCCTGAACCAAGTTTGTACCCAATAACCTAGCCTCGCCCGGCTCGAACCAACCCTCAGGAGACCGACACCGCCTACCATACAGCGCATCATACGGTGCCATCTGAATACTCGACTAATAATTGTTGTTGTAGGCAAACTCCGCAATTGGAAAGAATTGTTCCTGAGAACCTCCAAACTCTATCACGCACGCACGGGGCATATGTAATATCTAAATAGTGCGTTCGGATTGTCCGTCCGTCTGAGGATGGAATGTTGTTCTCAACTCAAGTCGAGTACCTAACTCATGTTGTACGGCCCTCCAGAACCATGATGTAAACTACGTACTCTGGTCAAAGATGATAGATATCGGTACACCATGAAGCCTAACGATCTCGTGGATATAAACTCAATCCAATTGCTCGAAAGAATAGGTAGTCATCACAGGAATGAAATGAGCTGACTTGGTCATTCTATCCAAAATCACCCAAACTACATCAAACTTCTGTTGAGTTTGTGGAAACCCAACAACAAAATCCATAGTGATCCGCTCCCATTTCCATTCCGAGATCTCTAAATTCTTAAGCAATCCACCTGGTCGTTGATGCTCATACTTTACCTGCTGGAAATTTAGACACCGAGCTACATATTCCACTATGTCCTTCTTCATTCTCCTCCACTAGTAATGTTGCCTCAAGTCTTGATACATCTTCGCGGCACCCAGATGAATGGATTACCACGAATTGTGAGCCTCTTGGAGAATCAACTCACGCAAACCATCTAAGTTAGTCACACATAGCCTGCCTTGCATCCTCAATGCACCATCATCTCCAATAGTGACGTCCTTAGCATCACCGTGTTGAAGCGTGTCCTTAAGGACAAGCAGATGGAGGTCATCATACTGACGCTCCCTGATACAATCATAAAGAGAAGATCAAAAGACCACATAAGACAACACTTGACTCGGCTCGAAAATATCCAATCTAACAAACTAGTTGGCTAAGGCCTGAACATCCAACACCAATGGCCTCTCTCCTGCTGGTAGATATGCTAAGCTCCCCAAAATCTCCGCCCGGCGACACAAGGCATCAGCCACCACATTGGCCTTCTCGGGATGGTACAAAATGGTAATATCATAATCCTTAAGCAGCTCCAACCACCTCCGATGATGCAAATTAAGATACTTCTGTTTGAACAGATGCTGTAAACTCTGGTGATCGGTGTAGATCTCACAAGGGACACCGTACAAATAGTGCTGGCACATCTTCAAGGCATGAACAATAGTTGCTAAATCAAGGTCGTGGACATGATAGTTATTTTCATGCACCTTCAGTTGTCTGGAAGCATAGGAAATCACCCTACCGTCCTTCATCAACACCGCACCGAAACCAATCCACGACACGTCATAATATACAGTATAAGACCTTGAACCTGTAGGCAACACCAATACTGGAGTTGTAGTCAAAGTTGTCTTGAGCTTATGAAAGCTCTCCTCATACTCCACTGTCCACCTGAACGGAGCACCCTTCTAGGTCAGCCTAGTCATAGGTGCTGAAATAGATGAGAAACCCTCTACAAATCGACAGTAATAGCCCGCCAAACCAAGAAAACTCTGGATCTCCGTAGCTGAGGATGACCTGGGCCAACTCAGCACTGCTTAGGCCTTCTTCGGATCCACCTTGATCCCATCATGACACCACATGACCCAAAAAATTCCACTGAGTCTAGCCAAAACTCACACTTGGAAAATTTTGCATATAACTTCTTTTCTTTCAAGGTGTGAAGCACAGTTCTCAAGTACTGCTCATGATCCTCCCGAGTCCGGGAATACACCAGAATGTTATCAATAAACACAATGACGAACGAATCAAGATAGCGTTGAAATACATTGTGCATCAAATGCATGAATGTTGTTGGGTGTTGGTCAGCCCAAATGGCATCACAAGGAACTCATTGTGACCATACCGAGTCCTAAAAGCAGTTTTCGAAATATCTGGCTCCCGAATCTTCAACTGATGATAGCCTGAATGCAAGTCAATCTTGGAAAACTCTCTGGCACCCTATAACTGATCAAATAGGTAATCAATACGAGGCAATGGATACATGTTCTTCACTGTAACTTTGTTCAACTGGCAATAGTCAATGCACATATGCATAGAACCATCCTTTTTCTTCACAAACAAGACCAGAGCACCCCAAGGTGATACACTGGGCCGAATGAAGCCCTTATCAAGCAACTCCTGTAACTTCTTCTTTAACTCCTTCAACTCAGGAGGAGCTACATGATATGGAGGAATAGAGATGGGCTGAGTGCTTGGCAGCAAATCAATACCAAAGTTAATATCTCTGTCGGGCGACATGTCCGAAGATCATCTAGAAATACATCTGGAATATCCCTCACTACTGGGACTGACTCAAATGTAAGGGTATCAATACTTACATCTCCCACATAAGCTAGATACGTGGCACACCTCTTCTCAACCATTTGCTGAGCTTTAAGAAATGAAATAACTCTACTAGGAGTATACTCTAAGGTACCTATCCACTCCAATCGCGTTAATCGTGGCATGTTCGGCATCACGGTCTTGGCATGACAATCAAGAATAGCATAATGGGGCGACAACCAGTCCATGTCCAAAATAATATCAAAATCCACCACATTGAGCAATAGTAAGTCAGCTCTGGTCTCAAAACCACTAAGAACAACCAAACACGACCAATACACATGGTCAAAAACAATAGAATCTCCCACGGGTGTAGACACATAAATAGGAGAACCCAAAGAATCACGAGATACGCTCAAATAAGGGGCAAAATAAGATGACACATAGGAATAAGTGGAGCTTCCATCAAATAAAACTGGCGCATCTCTATGACAGACCGGAACAATACCTGTAATGACAGAGTCGAAAGCAACAGCCTCTATACGAGCAGGAAGATCATAATATCTGGCATGGCCTCTCCCTCTAAGGCGGCCTCTCCCTCCCTGACCTCCACCTTAAGCTGGCTGAGGTGGAGTGGTAACTGGTGCTATAATTATAGCCTGAGGACCCGGTGGAGCACGTGGTGCCTGAGAAGTTTGTGGAGGTGCACCTTTCCTAAGTTTGGGGAAATTCCTCACCATACGGAAAGTGTCGCCACACTCAAAACAATCTCTCGGATGGCGTGGTTGTTGCGGTTGGATCGAGCCAGTTCTGTTGGACTGACCGCTACAAGCACCCCGTGCAGGAGGTGCACTAGATACTGGTGGTGCATAATTAGGCTCCTAGGGCCTAGAAGGGGACGGAATACCATTGGCAGCTAGAAGTGATGAATGAATGGGGCGACTCACATAGCCCCTACCATGACGAACTACAGCTGGGACACGAGTACAACTATAAGTTCCAGACTCTCGATACCTTTTTCCCTACCTCTCCTCTCTCTCCCGAGCAAGCATACCTTCCCAGTCCATGTTAATCCTGATACTGGGGTGGAGCCCCTTGATAAACCGATGGACTCTCTCTCGAATTGTGTCTACCAAGGTTGGTGCATGTCGGGCTAAATCGCTTAAGTAAAATGCATACTCTGACAAAGTCATAGAACCCTAGCGCAACTTAAACTCCACGTGTCATGCGTCTCTAAGACTCTAGAGAACATACTCCCTCAAGAACATGTCCAAGAGTTGAGTCAATGTAAGTGAAGCTGCCTCAGCCGGACTACCCAACTCATAAGCACCCCACCACTGATAGGCTACTCCTCTAAGCTGGAATGTAGTAAAATAAAACCCACTCGACTCCGTAACACCCATCGTGCGGAGAATACGGTGACATTCCTCCATAAAACCATGGCATCCTCTGACGCCAATCCACTGAAGGTAGGAGGGTGATACTTCTTGTACCTCTCAAGCCTGAGTTGCTCCGCCTCAAACTTGGTGCCCTAACCTCGGGCTAAGCATGAGCTACCAGCTGCATCGGTATAATCTCTGAAACTTGGTCGACATGAACCCACTGCTCTAGGGTACAGGCGGCGGGAGTCTATGCTCCTCCCTCGGCCTGAGATGTGGCAGTAGCAAGTGGAATCAATCCAGCCTGAGCTAAGGTGATGAACATGCTCAGAAACGGGGCTAGAGTCTCCAGGGGGGCTGTTGCAGCAACAAGTACCTCAAGTGTCTGCCCTCCAGCTGGAGTTACTGGAGGCTCCTCAGTAGCATCTCGTGCGGGTGCTCTGGTTGCACCACGTGCACGTCCTCGGCCTCTACCCCGGCCTCTCGCGGCTCTAGCTGGGGGCGTGGGTGTCTGGTCATCAGATCCACCTATACATGTCCTCACCATCTGTGAGAGAATAGATTAAGAAGTTTAGAATTCTGAAGTTAACAATTTTCGCCACCAAGGAATCAAAAAAGTGTAATTTTCCTAATAGTTCCATAGCCTCCCGAAGATAAGTACAAACGTCTCTGTACCGATCCATAAGACTCTATTAAATATGCTTGTGACTCATGACACCTATGAACCTAGATCTCTGATACCAAACTTGTCACGACCCAAATTTTTCCTACATAAGACATCGTGAGGCACCTAGTCTCTACAACTAGGTAAGTCTAACAATTTGCGAAAAACGAAAATCAAAGAAAAATTAACAATTAAACTGCAACAGAATAATTAAATAACTGAAATGATGTCGTTCGGCATGTACAAAACCCGACACTGGAGTATACACAGTATTTTCCCAAAACCCGATAGTTATAAGTCACAAGCTACATGAGAAAAACTAGTATCTCTATACACCATAATCTAAGTAAAATACGAAAATGAGGGAATAGAAGGGGACTCCGAGGTAAGAGGATGCGGCAGTTGTACCTTGAAGTCTCCGTACATCATCAAACACTCTCAGCTAATAGCGGGGCTGATAAGAAGCACCTGGATCTACACACAAAACATGTACAGAAGAGTAGCATGTGTACACTACAACGGTACCCAGTAAGTGACAAGCCTAACCTCGGTAGAGTAATGACGAGGTCATGTCCGGGCCCTACTAGGATATAATAATAAGACAGATGATATAATAAAATAAAGGAAAAATGGATAATTTAACAGAAAGAATTCACAGAGAAAAAATAACACATCACAATGAGAAAACAACATGGGCGCTCCCGAGATACCGTCTCGTAGTCCCAAAAGTAAATACTCAACAGGGGATCTCCTGAGATACTGTCTCGTAAAAGTAAATATGTGAGGAGATCTCCCGAGGTACCGCCTCGTAATCTCAAAAGTAAATGTGCAGAGGGATCTCCTGAGGTACCGCCTCGTAGTCCCAAAAGTAAATATGTAGGGGGATCTCCCAAGTTACTGCCTCGTGGTCCCAAAAGTAGACACACAGCTCAAATCGATGGAGAAAGTAATTAACAACAAGAATTCTACAGCTAAGGTTTATATGAATCAAGTAAAGGTGGGAATTCAACTAAACATGCTGCACAAAACTCAAATAAGCATTTAAGACACGTAGACATGTGAAACTAGACTAAACGGGATAACTGCACATTCTAGTATAACTCAATTAAGGTGTAATAGGCTATTACTAAGTGAAAACCGGATTTTACAACAATTAGCCTGTGTACGCACACGCCACCTCGCGTGAACGGCGCTAACATATCGCAGAAGTATCACAACACTATCAAATCCTAATGATATTTCTCCCACCCAAGATTAGGCAAGCCACTTACCTCGAACCAAGTTCAATCAGTCAATAAAAATTCCCTTTCCCCGATTATCCGACTCTGAATGGCCCAAATCTAGCCAAACAATTATATACCATAAATACAACAATAATAGACTAATCTATAACGAAATCAAGACTTTAACAAGAATTTTGAAAAATCGCTCTAAAAAGTCGACCTGGGTTACGTCTCGGAATCGGGTAAAGTCACAAAATACGAACATACATTCAACCTAGAGTTCACTTGTACCAAAACTACTCAAATCCAATCTTGATCAAAACTCAAAATTTAGGTTGAAAAACCTTTGAACTTTTTCCATAAATTTCTCAACCCAAATCTTTAATTAAATGATAAATTCCACTATAGATTAATGGAATATAACCATAATGAGTTAAGAATCGTTACCCAATAGCTTTTTCTGAAAACCCCTTGAATTATCATCTCAATCCGAGCTCTCAAAGTGCCAAATGTAAAATGACATCAAACCCTCGAAATCCCTCTTTTCTGCCCGGTGATCTTCGCACTTGTGGACATTTAGCCGCAACTACGGAAAATCCATCGCAGGTGCGAACTTGACTTAAGTACTCTAGTCCGCTTCTGCGATCAGAAGGCCGCACCTGCGAGTGCGCGCCTGCGAACTTTTGTCCGCTTCTACGATCTTCCCTTCCAGTTCACTCTCCGCGCTTGCGGCCCTTAAGCACATCTGCGAGCTTGCATCTGCTGCATTTCCCTCGCACCTGCAACCCCTGGCCACTCATTCAAAATCTGATTTTGTGCTTGACCCCACGCACGTGCGTGCCCGCACCTGCGGCCACCCCACCGTAGGTGAGATTACAACAGAAGTTTGAAAGCTTCAGCAATTTACACAAGTCCAATTTCGATTCTTTAAGCATCTAAAACTCACCCCGAGGCCCTCCGGACCTCAATCAAACATACCAACATGTCCTAAAACACCATACAAACTTAGTCGAGCCCTCAAATCACATCAAACAACGCTAAAATACGAATCACCCTCCAATTCAAACTTAATGAATTTTAAAACTTCAAACTTCTACAACCGATACCGAAACCTATAAAATCATGTCTGATTGACCTCAAATGTTGCACACAATTCATACTTGACACTAAGGACCTACTCCAACTTCCGAAATCTGAATCCGACTCCGATAGAAAAAGGTCCACTTTCGGTCAAACTTCTCAAAAAATTCAACTTTCTCCATTTCAAGCATAATTCAGCTTCAGACCTCCAATTCACAATTCGGACACGCTCTTAAGTCCAAAATCACCCAACGAAGCTAACGGAACTGACGAAACTCTACTCCGGATTTGTCTTTATACAATTCACACTACGATCAATATCCTTGAACTTAAGCTTCTGTTTTAGGTACTAAGTGTCTCAAATCACTCCAAAACCAAAAACAAAACCTTCCTGCAAGTCACATAGGTAGAAAAAGATACGGGGCAAGAAATAAATAAGAGATTGGGATAATACTCCCAAAAAGACCGACCGGGACGTTACAAAAAACCCTAAAAAGGCGCTGAAAATTACAAAGTCAATTACAACTAGGACACGTGTCCTGGGCATTAAATGGAAAGGACGTATGTCTCATCGTTTATGAAAAAGGCATTATGATAGTTGGGAAGAGGCGGCAAGATATTCTCACAATAAATAAACTTACCACTTCTTGAATATTCAGAAAGTGAAGGGACTATATGTATTGGTGGAAAAAAGGCATAACACGTGGATCAATAGTATGGTGACAGGTGGTACTTATATCGGGTCAATAAAGAAACATGAAAAGGCATGGTTAAAATACCCACAGTATTTTATCAAAGAAGGTATTGTATCTGACAGTTGGGAAAGAAGAAAAATGCACGAGATGCATGAAGACCTTAAAAGGGGAAGATTCACGATCAATTATAAATAAGGAAAGGAAATCAACATTAACCCTGATTACGCGCGATCATCTATTATTACCATAACTATTATGAGTAAATTTGGTAACGGGTAATTAATGCAATTAATGTTAGTAACAAGTCAGAATTAAGTAAGGAAAGTGTTACAATTGTGTATCCTTATATAATGACCCTTACCTCATTTTGTACAATCAACTAAATATTTTTAATTATATGCAATTAGTCTTTTACTTTTACTTGGTTGAAAATTCCGATCTGTAATTCTATGAGAAATCAGCGATCAAAAATAAGCTTTCTTACCTTTATTTATCATTTCAATTACTTATTGTATTCTCGCATTTTAAGAAAGTGGAGTAAATTTAGTTATTAGTAATCCGAATTTTTTTACTATTGGATTTGACCACAAAAACTATGTTTGGGTCAAACATGTGGGACTAGGCCTCTTAACAATTTTGTATCGTTATATGGCACCTGTAGATAATCTTGTTTATTTTGTAAACGGAAAAAGGTCAGCTTTGTCCCAGAACTATTAGATTTGGTCTAATAATTCCATTCATCCATCTATTGGGCTAAATATGCCTTTCCGTTAATGTTTCTGGCTCACACATGCCCTTTAAAGTTAACAGCTCACTTCAAAATTTAAATCAAAATTATGTTTAATGACATGGCATAATATTATTGGTTAATTTAAAACCTGACCCAAATATGTCCAACCCGACCCGACCCAACTCATACATCCCACTAAACTAGGGCTGTTCATTTGGATCGGATATCCGAAATCCGAACCGATCCATTCAATTTCGGATTTCGGATTTTGGATTGGACCGGATTTCGGATTGTGTTTATAAAAATTTTGGATTTCGGATCGGATTCGGATTGGTATATTTTAATTCGATCCGATCCGAAATCCGAAATTATTAGGCAATGTATAAATACTACACTTTAATTTCGGATAGTCAGTACTTTCTTTACATCTTCCTCCAAGTTATTACCTTTACAATTGCTAGAGTTAGCTATATTGGCACCATAGTACTCTCATAATTGTATAAACATGAATTTTTCTTAATGCATTGCCTCTTTTACAAAGAAAATATACATATTAGTTTGCAACATTGAGGCATTTACGATCCGAAATCCGATCCGATCCAAACTTTAAAATCCGAATCCGATCCGATATAATTCGGATCGGATTCGGATTGCATTTTCTAGAATCCGAAATCCGAAATCCGAATCCGAAATGTGCTAAATCCGATCCAATCCGATCCGTGCACAGCCCTACACTAAACCCTCTAACCCTTACGACTGAAGCTCCCCCCATACGACTGAAGAAAATATCAGTTAGTTGTTCATGGCCGATATGGCCTCTACACAATTATCTTTTGATTATATTTCTCCTACTTTCACTTACCCTTCTTCAAAACCACTTCAATTTCTCATTCCATTACCCAAAATTCAATCTTTGCAAAACTTTAGAGCTAAAAGTATCAGAATTTACTGTTCTTCCCAAACAATTCATTCAGATAAAGAAACTCAAACCAATCAGACTAAAAAGAAGCAAAAACCCAGACCAAGTTTTCTTGAACAAGTTCAATATAAATGGTCTGTTAAAACCACTTCATTAAGGGAAAAATTCCCTTGGCAAGAACTAAATTCAGTATTAATAGAAGAAGTTGCAGAACATGACCTCCATTTTGCCGCGGCAAAAGCTGAAGAAAATGCAGTAGTAAATGAGTCAGTGAATTCTGGTTCAAAATTTAAGGTAAATTTAGCTCCTTGGGTTCATGGAAATCAACCCAAAAAATCTCAGCTTGATTCTTTTGAGGCTAGTAATTTTGAAAAGAATGCTAATTGTGAAAATAATATTTCTGAAGAATTGAATGTTGAATCAGGAAAAGACGAAAAAGATATCAAGGAATCAAGGGAAACAAAGTTTTTTCATAGATATGAGGTTCAAGACAATAAAGGTGGTTCCTTTAAGTATAAGAGGTTAATTCTAGATCTTTTCACCACACTACATTTGTGTTATAGAAACTGTAAATAATTTGCGGAATATCAAACCAGTCAGATCTGACGGCTGAGGGAAAAGGAAATTTCAACTATCGAATCAAATTCTAGTTCTTACTGGAATTTGAGCATTTGATAATTTGTAGTTGATTATTCCTGCTAATGATCTACGTGTTTGCGTGTGAAGATTGAGTGTTTAAATATGTTTCTTATTGGTAAATTAAAATTCAACCCTGTTGTTTGGTGACATCGAACATGGAGGGTAGTTCCTTGTGTCAAATCTTTTTGGAACTTTGGATTTGTTATTTAAATTTCCTTCCCGTTACATGATAACGTGAGTGATATTTTCTTCAGTCGTATGGGTTATAGGGTTTAGTGGGGTACTGATGAGTTGGATCGGGTCGGGTTCAAACGGGTGGGTGGGTGGATTGGACATTTGGGGTGGATTTTAAATCAACCAATAATATTATGTCATGTTATTAAAAATAATTTTGATTTAAATTCTGAAGTGGGTTGTTAACTTTAAAAGGCATGTGTGAGCCAGAAACATTAACGGAAGGACATATTTAGCCCAATAGGTGGATGAAGGGAATTATTAGACCAAATCTAATAGTTCAGGGACAAAGCTGACCCTTTTCCGTTTTGTAAATTATCATACACGGAATATACCAACAAATTCTCCTTAACTTCAATGTTTCTTTCATGCATATTGACTTTATAATATTAAAAAACAAGTAGAAGAATACAAGGAAAAGAACTCTGACAAATTTGAAATAGGTGCTCCATTATTTAATCTAATCAACTTCAATTATTTAGCTTAATCACTGTCATAATGATGTCATTGCTTGTGTGTTGTGACTCACTAAGATACTGAAGCCACACAATATTTAATTAAGTACAAATATCTCTAACAAATCGCAATTATTTTTGTTATAAGCAAACGAAATCTCCGTGTCACTGATTTCGACTACCACACATGTATTATAAAAGAGAAACATCATTGATTTGGGGAAAAAGAAAGAAAGAGATAGTTTGGCAGGATGCATTAGATAAAATAATGCATGCATTAGCTTTATGTATTACTAATATTTTATTTGGTATATTTTTTGAACATATATGCAAGTATTAGTTATACACCCTATTAGGTATTATCCTATGCATAATCGATGCATAAGAAACCATGATATTAGCAACGCAATGAGTTTTAATGCATGCATTAGTGAAAAATAAAATTTTCCTTCAAAATTTATGCTTGATTAATATATACTATTATATTAATGCAAGTTTGAAATAATCCAAGAAAGTGGAAAATAAAATTGTATCCCTAGTAAATAAATAAATACTTAGCATATTTTCTTTTTTATAAATAAATATTCAGTTTTATACTACAATATAGGTAGACAAATCAAATAATTTTTACCTTTTCATATAAAAAGATTCCTCAATATATGTTTTTTTTAAAGATAAAATGACGAACGGGTTATGAGGGTATTTAAACAAATACTTCATTTGAAAATTGTGCAATGCTTTAATATATCAAACCAAATAATTAATAAAAAATATGTTAGCATAACTAATACCAACATTATTAATACATCATATTCGGCATTGTTTTTATACACTCTACCAAACGACCCCTAAATATAATGATGAGATAAGTAGCATCCCTCCATCTTTAATCAAAAACCTCTAACTCGGAGTCCTATGAATGAAAAATATAGTGACAGGAATGCTTCCTTCTTTAATGATTCATATGCAGCACAATCCTTAATCGGAAAATATATATTGTCATTGGTTTATTGTTTTATTTTCTTAAGCATTCACAATTGTTTATTATTTTTTTTAATATCAAACAAAATTTTAATTTTTCATACACTTAATATTTGAATATTTGTGTATATTCTTATTAGGAATATTTATGGTGCATTCGTGTTATAAATGTTTGTTGTGTATTTATTAGTATTTTTAGTGAAAATAAATTTCATCTAATCTACCTTGGGAAACCAGATGTGAAACCATATTTATTGAGTAGATCAAAAACTCAGTTCGGATGCATATAGTGTCTGAATATCATCTATACAACATTACCTTATATGATAACGATATACGGTCAACAGAAAAAGAGAAAATGATGTAGCAAATTATTTCATACCATGTATGTAAAAATCGATCAATGGGGGTTAACATAAGTTTTATCTCGACTTAAAGTTGTGTGTGAGACACGAAATTGAGTACCCTTACGACTCCTATAAGTGGCTTGAAGCTTGATTCGATGTTTTGTTATTTTAGCATGCTACCAAATGATCATGTGAGATTTGGTTTGCCAGAGCATGACTAAAAAAGTAAATAGGATTCAAGTTGAGAGACCCGTGAGAAGAGAAAAATTATTGATGAAATCTCATTTATTTATGTATTTTTTATATTATTGAACGATATGTCGCGTTGATAGAGGTCTTCTCGCACAGATGATTGCCTCCATCAATTTAGAGTCTGTTTGTCAATCTTCTACGAAGCCAAAGCTACTTTTTTAAGAAATTTGGCGTTTGGCCAAGACAGGGAAGTACTTTTTGAGCGCCAACAGAAAGTAATTTTTCTTCTAGCTTCTTCCAAAAAGCAGAAGCAGAAAATTAATTTTTTCAAGATAAAAATATCTTTATCAATAATTTATATTTTAAAAATTATCTCTCATTAATTTTACTTTTTACTTTTTCTTTTTTATTCTACCATCTATTTTTTTTCTTATTTTCTATTGTGTTTTATTCTTCTCATATTCTTCTTTGAAATACTCTCTCTATTATAAATGAATCTCTTCTTTTATATAAGATTTATGAAGTAGATTTTGATTTTTTTTTTATTGAACGATGCTACTGATTTGCTTGAATCATCATGTAAACAAATAGGTAATGCCATATACTCAACATCATTTCTTTGGATAACTATATTTTATATTGATTAAAATCTTCAATACATATTTTTACTTATGTATTATAAATTCAGTTCTCTATAATAGATAAAGTGACAATTTGTTGTTGTATAACAAATAATACTAATTATAAAGTGACAATTTGCTGTCTTATTATGTAATTTGATACTCAATAATATCTTTTGTAAAGATTGGCCAAACACTATTGCTTATTAAATATCACAAAAATTATTTTTATAATGGACTGGCCAAACACAAATTGCTATTCTCCAAAAATACCTTTTCGAAAATCACTTTTGAACAAAAGGACTTCTCATCAAAATAAGTAATTTTTTGCAGTTTGGCCAAACGGACTCTTATTGTTAATGGGATATGAGACGAGATTTTAAGCAAATTATTATAAAAATAATTTGAAAGCACATAACTTTAAAATCTTTAACTTCGCATAAGGGAATGACAAAGGTCATTTTAGTATTTATGGTAGAAATAAATTTTGCCTAATCTACCTTGAGAAACCATATGTGAATCCACGTTTATTGAGTAGATCAAAAAACTCAATTCAGATGCATATAGTGTTTGAATATAATATGTACGACATTATCTTATAAGATAACGACATAAGCTCAATAGGAAAAGAAAAAAATAATGTGGTATGTGTTTTCATACCATGTGTGTAAATATCGACCAAAAGGGAGTTAACATAAGTCTTATCTCAACTTAAAGTTGTGTGTGAGGTACCAAATTAAGTACCTCACGACTCCTATCAGTGGCTCGAAGCTTAGTTCGTTGTTCGTTATTTTAGCATGCTACCAAATGATCATGTGAGATTTGGTTTGCCAGAGCATGACTAGAAAAGCAAACTGAATTCAAGTTGAGAAACTCGTGAGAAGAGAAATATCAATGATCGAATCTCATTTAATTTGTTTGTCGGTACCGCTTATAACTTATGAGTCATAATTTTGAACACAAGAATTGTCACGACCCGAAATCTCACTTTCAGGTCGTGATGGCGTCTAACGTTGAACACGCTAGACAAGCCAACGTTTGAATTAAATTGACTTATTAACAATTATATAACCAAAAATAACTAGAATAATTATTATAAAAATGCGGTAGTAATACCAAAATTCAAGAATTCAATAGAAGTCCCGTAATAATTTTACTTAAGTACAACCCCAGAAACCGGTGCCACAATCTCACGAACAGTCTAAGAGTTTACTAAATACAATGGTCTGAAATAAGTAGATACAACTGTCTTGGAACTACTGAAATAATACAGAAAATGAGAGAAAAGGATAAGAGGTGACGCCAAGGCCTGCGGACGTCTGCAGGACTACCTCAGTGTCGCCGTGGACTGAAGGATACTCCCTCGCTCAGTGTCCACTGGGTCCGGCGTTGTAAGCTGCACATCATAGAGAAGTGCAGGTGTAGCATCAGTACAACCGACCCCATGTACTGAGTAAGTGCCGAGCCTAACTTCGGCGAAGTAGTGACGAGGCTAGGACACGACAATGAATAACACCTGTGCAGTTCAATAATATAACAGGAAGTAATGACAGGAAATAAACAAGTAATACAACTACGGAGGAGAACATGCTGAGGATAAAGGGGCCACAACTGCTAAAACAACAGAACAAGATACTAATTGAAATGTAGAAATAACAGCATGAATTTAACAGCTCGGAACAAGTAAATAAACATAAAAAGGCACGGCATGTCCCCTCGTGCATAACCTCATAATCACTCGGCACGGAATGTCCCCTCGTGCATAACCTCACAGTCACTCGACACGGAATGTCCCCTCGTGCATAAATAATAATCACTCGGCACGGAATGTCCCCTCGTGCATAACCTCACAGTCACTCGACACGGAATGTCCCCTCGTGCATAAATAATAATCACTCGGCACGGAATGTCCCCTCGTGCATAACCTCACAGTCACTCGACACGGAATGTCCCCTCGTGCATAAATAATAATCACTCGGCACGGAATGTCCCCTCGTGCATAACCTCACAGTCACTCGACACGGAATGTCCCCTCGTGCATAAATAATAATCACTCGGCACGGAATGTCCCCTCGTGCATAACCTCACAGTCACTCGACACGGAATGTCCCCTCGTGCATAAATAATAATCACTCGGCACGGAATGTCCCCTCGTGCAATAATAGATAATCACTCGACACGGAATGTTCCCTCGTGCAATAATAGATAATCACTCGGCACGGAATGTCCCCTCGAGCAAAACCTCACAATCACTCGGCACAGAATGTCCCATTGTGCATAACATAAATAAAAGCAACAATTAGACAGAAAAATGCAACAATAGGAAACCTCAAATACACGGAAATATTCAACAAAGATTTTATCGTCCCGGCAAGGGACTCAGCTATAACCAATCTCACTCAGAGGTATAATTCAACAATATAATCCTCAACCGAACAAATAATCAAATAACTTTCCTCATCATTAAATACTCTCAATATATCACTTCCAGAATGATAAGAAATCCGTAACACAAAGAATATCAAAGAACACAATGAAAATTATGAAGCTCGACTCACGGGCATGCTTGACCACAACATATAGGTACCCGTCACCTCACCTATACGTTGGACATGGATTAACACATAGAAAATAAGACTCTACACCTATTCCCTCAAGCTAAGGTTAGGCCAAACAATTACCTCGGCTCCAAGAATGCAAATCAAGCCTCTAACACCGCTTTTCCTCTCGAATCCGACTCCGAAACAATTGTATCTATACATAATCGACTCAATAATATCAATAATTATTCAACAATTAAATTCCAAAGCCTAATTATAGATTTCCCAACATTCTTTCAAAAATTCCAAAATTCGACCCCGGGCCCGCTTGGTCCAAACGCGAGGTTCGGACTAAAACCCGATCACCCATTCCCCCACGAGCCCGAATATACAATTTGTTTTGAAATCTGACCCCAAAACGAGGTCAAATTTCCAAATATTCAAAAAGCCCTAACTCTACCCAGAAACCCCAATTTCTACCTTTGATTTCATGTTTTTAGGCCTAGAATCTAATAGATATTGATGAAAAATGGAAGAAAATAAGTTGAAGATTACTTACCCAAGAGGTTATGGTGGAAGAATTGCTTCAAAATCGTCTATGGAGTTTGAAGAAGAAGAGGGTTTGTGAATTTTGGTAAAATCCCGTAATGCATTCTGTTTTTCTTTTTGGTATTCGCTGGACGAATTTAGTCTATGCGATTGTGAAGAAGGGATTGTGATCGCATAGAGGACTGATTTGCTAAGCTTTGCAATCGCGAAGGAGCTACTGCGATCGCACTGAGTCCCTAACCTCACCCTTGCGATCTCGGACAGTCACGTGCGATCGCACAGGGTAATTACACCCCCCTCCCCCAGCTCTCCTACACACCTGTGCGATCGCAGGCCTGCTTACGCAATCGCATAGTGCAACTGACCCCTCCCCTCCACAAGGCTATGCGATCGCAACTATACTTATGCGATCGCATAGAGTAAAACACCAGACACCAGAAAAATCATTTTACAACAAAAAATTTTCTAAGTTTTGCACTCTGACACCTACCCGAAACTCACCCGAGCCCTCGAGACTCAAAACCAAAAGTACACACAACCTCAAAAATATTCTACGGACTTGTTCGACCATTAAAATCACCAAATTACATCAAAGACCATGAATTAAACCTCAAAATTTATAAAAAAATTCGCCAAAACTTCTTAAGCTTCAAATTTCCATTTTTAGTCCGAATCACGTCAAACTAAGTCCGTTTCTTACCAAATTTCACAGATAACTCATATAAAACATATTGAACCTGTTCCGGGCTCCGGAACCATGATACGATCCCGATATCACAGGTTTCACATCAAATCTCATTTTTAAAAACCTTTATATTTTTCAGAAAATAATTTTCTTTTAAAAAATCATTTCTCGGACTTGGGACCTCGGAATTTGATTCCGGGCATACGCCCAAGTCCCATATTTTTTTACGGACCCTCCGGGACCGTCAAATCACGCGTCCGAGTCCGTTTACCAGAAATGTTGACCAAAGTCAACTTTATTCAAATAATTATTATGAAAACATCATTTTATCAATTTTCCACATAACGACTTCCCAGCTATGCGCCCGTGCTGCGCACGCACATTGAGGTGAGATAAAAAGAGGCTTTCATGGTCTCGGAACACTGATTTAACTAAAATTACACGGGATGACCTTTTAGGTCATCATAAGAATTATGATACATGACATCTAGAGGGATGTATCATGTGATACAGATGATCCAAGGTACTAAGCATGCTTTTTGTGATCTACTTGAAGATTTTCATGACAATGACGAGAGGTATATATTCCTAATATATGTATAACAACGTGATCTCATAGTATGCTGGTTGCACAGCCTATTCTGTTCAGTATTAATAATGCAAGAGAAAGAGAAGAAAATTATACTTTTCCTAGCTTGATGAAGCTTGAGCACTCCCTTATGTGCGAGTGAGAGATATTAGAGATTAGTTTTTAGGCCTAGTACACCTATAAAGGTGCTAGCTAAGTGAGCCGGTCTATTAGTTACTCTAACCCTACCTCTAGCCATGTCAAATATCGCTATGGGTATTGAAAGATACACATAAATATCGTCTAACCACTTGGGGTTAGATATTCTTTGGATTTATTGGAGGGGGTTTTAGGTTGTGGAATTAGGGTTCATCCGATAATCTGATGATTCCCAACAATCAGTGATTCAAGTCGCGTTGCTGCAATTCGCTTCCACTTTGGAAAAATATTTTAAGTCTCCTAAACTAGCATTTAATCACAATATAACATGATTAAGAAAAAACATTAATTACTCTTTCACTATATTATTCCCCACTGCAGTTGGCTTTTCATGTAAGTACTTGTACTTACTACATTAGCTTTGTCTCTAAACAACCTTATGTGATTTGACATACTACAAATTAAATTCTGACAAGAAGATATCTTGCTTCAGTTTTTTTTTTTTTTTTGAAATATTTTTTATATAGATTGCGACTTCATTAAAAATGTCATATCGGACTATTTATTTAGTCATTGAGATTGATCCCTATCGACAAATCGCTTCATTCGACGTTAAATATACGTTATTGTGGTACCTAGCTGTTTTTTTAAGAGCAGAATATATTCTTCTTAGTACTGATAAGTATTTACTGGTAATTTGAGAAAACTAATACTATAAGTAAAGCAGCTCACTAAACTGCTTTAATCAATGATGGAGCTGAAATTTATATAAGGAGATTAAAAGAAAAATGAGGATATCAGAATTAAAATAAGGTAACCTAACGAACTTCTATCCCCTTCACACTACACCAGAAATTTTTCATCTTGTCAAAAGGATTCAATAGCATATATAAAAAATATTATCATTTTTCTCCAATTGATACAACATAATTTTTTCGCGAAAGAAATTCAATTGACACGCCTACCCTCTACTTAATTCTGCAACTTTTATTAGGTACATTGGTACAACTATATATAAATCAATTTTATCCAAATAGTAGTATATTATAACTTAAATCCAAAAGTAAAACCTCCTTTTTGGCCTAATTTTTATGACACTCCTTTCTTTTTGGGACGTTTTAAAATATTTGACACATTTCTATTTTAAGCAACTCTTAATATAAAATCACTAGACCACTCGTTTTCTAATTTTGTCGTGATATTTATTATTTTACATCATCACTGATATTATTTTGTCAATCTATTTTAGGAGGCGCTCGATACATTTTAATATATTTCCAAAAATTGATGCATTTTTATATTTACAATTTATTTAATCTAAACATCTCCATTTCATCTCAATGACATATTTATTGTGATCTCACCTGCTATGAAGTAATTTTTTACTTTGAGAGATAAATAGGACGTGATATTCAGAAATTTTGGTACTTTTTATGTTTTAATGTGTGTGTAGGCATGCAAATTTAATTCGAAGAAAAAAATTTGGACTATATTTTAAATTCAAGATATATTGGTCCAAATAAATAGTATGGGCTAATATAATTGAATTAAGTCCAATATAAATAGATTAAATAACTAAGTCTTAATCCATTGGGCTAGTCCATTTAGTTGGGCTACAAATGATGATCCCACTTCTTAAAGCCCAAGATGTCATCTTCCTAGAGGCCCAGTTTGGTGTCACGTGTCAAATGACGTGGCACGCCAAGTCAAATGGAAGAGCCAATAAGATCATGCCACGTGTCAAAATGACAAGGCATGCCAAGTCACATTAAAAGGCCAATGAAATCGCGCCACATGTGCAAGTGACATGTTCTGGCCAATCAAATGCGGCCTTGTCACACTTCAATTTGATTGGTCGGAAAGAGTTTGTTCTTATCATAACTCTTCCCTCCCACAACTATAAATAGGGGTCTTCATAACTCAGAAAAGGGACAATAAGTTTATAACAAGAAGCGAGAGAGAGCTCGTGGATCAAACGCCGCAAATTTCTCTACAAGTTTCAAGCTTCAAACAATCAAGTTCAAGTTCAATAAATCAAGTTCAAGCTCAAGAACGAAGAACAATTCAAGTATTCAAGATCAAGAACGAAGTCAAATCAAATACAAGGCGTTCAAGATCAAGGCTACTTGTTCGTGATACAATTCGTGGCAACAATCAAAGTGTTCGCGACGGATAAATCAAATTCAAATTCAAGATCAAGATCAAGATCAAGATCAAAGGCCCTTGAATTTATACTATAAACGTAGAATCAGAGGATTCATAGAGATTGTAACGCTCAAATATTTGAAATCAAATACTACGATTGTTGCAATATTTTTCAGTCTTGATTTTATTTTCTTGACGCAATTTATTGTCTAGAAATTCTGGCACGCCCAGTGGGACAATCTCTACCTCTCATCTCAACTTTTCAATCACCAAAGTTCAAGAACAACGAAATGGCTTCCAAGAAAACCAACTCCAGCTCATCTTCCGCCAAGGCTGCTAATTTCAGGTTCTATGCTGATGTGGAAAACATACTCGAAGTTACCTTTGGAAGCTTTGAGCCAGTTACGAGGAGCAAATCAATCTCGTTAGGACAACAAGCACCCCAAGTGCCGTCTGCATCTACCCCTGTTTTGGGATCTTCATCCTCAAAAAGAGTAAGATCTTCCACGAACGCACCCGGAAGAGGAAGCGATGTTGCTGAAAAGATCAAGAAGATTCTTGCTCTGCTTGACCTCTTCGGATCCAAGAACTCTTCTGTGAAGGAAGATGATGACACTTCAAGTGATGGATCCTCCCCACTTACCCCACAGAGCGTGAGCCAATCAAGGATCAATCTATGTGAAAATCCGTGCTACTCTCCATTGTCTACAACAATCATACAAGCCATGGTGACAAACACTTCATCTGTGGAGGAGCAGTTGGCAAACCTAACGGAGGCGATCTCTAGCTTGACCAAATTCATGCAAAATCAAGATGCTAGAATTGACAAGCTAACAGACAGGGTGAGAATCTTGATGGAAGAAGAATCTACCCGTGCACCTGGCAAGCTCCCAGAAGTTCAAGAGATTGATCCTCCCCCAAGACAAGTTGCATCCAATAAGGCTATCCCTATCTCGTCTGAAGGGATGATTCCAATCGATCAGCTAAAGGATTTCATCGAAGGAACTATCAAAAGCAAGTACGAAGTTGCTAGCAAGTCTTCCCTTACATACGCGAAGCTGTACACTGCAAGGATTGATATGTTAAAGATGCCTGCTGGCTATCAACCTCCAAAATTTCAACAGTTTGATGGCAAAGGCAATCCAAAGCAACATGTGGCGCACTGCGTTGAGACATGCAACAATGCTGGAACTTATGGAGATTACCTCGTCAAGCAGTTTGTCCGCTCATTAAAAGAAAATTCTTTTGATTGGTACACGGACCTTGAGGCTGGATCTATTAATAGCTGGGATCAATTAGAGAAAGAATTCCTCAATCGCTTTTATAGCACGAGACGTACTGTGAGTATGATAGAACTCACAAATACTCGTCAACGGAAGAGTGAACTAGTTGTCGACTTTATCAATCGTTGGAGGAATGCAAGTCTCAACTGTAAAGACAGGTTTAGTGAAGCCTCTGGCATAGAGATGTGCATTCAAGGTATGCATTGGGTATTGCGTTACATCTTGCAAGGTATCAAGCCTAGCACATTCGAAGAACTTGCAACTCGTGCCCATGACATGGAGTTGAGCATGGCCTCCGCCGGAAATGAAAGGTTGCCCATCTATGAACCTCGCAAAGGGAATGACAAGCAAGAAGTCAGAAAATGGAGCAAGTTTGTACCAAGATCCGAAAATAAAGAAGCTATGAATGTCAACACATCATCTGCGAGGTTCGCGACGAAAGTGAGCAAGAAGCAGAGTACGAGATCCACTTCGTTTCAAGATAATCCAAGTGGAAAGTTGACTCTACGAGAAATGCAAGATAAAAAGTACCCATTTCTGGATTCTGATGTGCCATCTATTTTTGAAGAACTCCTCGAGTTAAATCTCATTGAGCTTCAGGAGATGAAGCGGCCAAAAGAAGCTAGGAGAACAAATGACCCAAATTACAGCAAGTACCGTCGACTCGTGAGACATCCTCTAGATAAGTGCTTTGTCTTCAAGGACAAAGTTATGGACTTGGCTCGCGAAAAGAAGATCGTGCTTGAAGATGAGAAAGCAAGCGCAAACCAAGTTTCTATCGCCTTTGGCATTTAGTCCGGATGAATTATGCGGCTTTAAAGAAAGTAAAGATGAAGAATTACTGGAAAATCACAAAGTTGAAGACAATCAACCTGAAGATGATGGAGGTTGGACGTTGGTGACTCGTCGTAGGCGCCACAAAAGGAGCCCGCGAAAAGAATCAGTAGAACAACCAACAAGAAAAATGGTGGTAAGAAAACCAAGGAGATGGAACCTAGTTAAGCGCTTAAATAAAGAGAAAGTGGAGGTGCACCACCCTCAAAAGCCACGACATCCAGTGACCTTGGAGGATTTTGTACCAAGTTGGTTCCGCACGAAGATTTCCCATTGGGGTATTGATGCCTCTTGTTGCCATACTGACGAAGGGAAAGAAAAGAGCGATGACCTACCATTGGCACCGTCTTCGGAAAAGCTCATCGAGTCCACTCCCCAAGAAGTCAATGCTTGTGAGGAAAAAGTCACATTCACAAATGATGATCTTCTGCTATGTGACACTCCTCATAACCGCCCATTGTACCTGGTTGGCTATATGCGTGACGAAAGGGTAAACCGAATTTTCGTTGATGGAGGATCCTTAGTGAACATTTTGCCAGTTCACACTATGAAACAACTTGGTATTCCCATGAACGAACTCTCAGAAAGTCGTGTGATGATCTAAGGATTCAACCAAGGGGCAAAGAGCCATAAGCGCGATCGGGCTGGGAATCACGATTGAAGATATGCAATCAAGTGCATGGCTGCATGTGATCGATGCGAAGACTTCGTACAATGTCTTGCTTGGAAGGCCTTGGATACATGAGAATAAGGTAGTTCTGTCTACCTACCATCAATGTTTAAAATACTACGAGGGTGAAGTCGAGAAGACGATAGTTGTCGATGATGCGCCATTCATCGAGGCAGAGTCACACTTCGCTGATGCAAAGTTCTACTTGAAGAACCACATTGTGAAGGAGCTAAAAGTTGATGATGGCGTAAAAAGCAAGAATGACGAGCCCATAGCTAAAAGAGCTGAGGTAACTATCGGTAAAGCCAAGGTTGTTACTGAAGAGGTACAACCCAACGTGAATAAATCTCATAAAGGGGATATNGACGAGGGCGAATCATCTAATCTCCAGACCAACACACTAAAGGAGTTAACTCTTCCGGTAAAACGAATTGAGGTAGTAAAGTTGTCCTCAAACCTGCTTGCAGGGTTTGTAGCTCAAAGGTTTTGCAGAATGTGGCACTCCCTACAAAGCGAACAGATGAAGGTTTTGATCCCAACACTTACCAGTTATTTGCAAAAGCTGGATACAATCCCCATGAGCCTTCAAAGTTAGGGAAGCTCCCATCAG
>ML276441.1:11911-23253 GCA_005239495.1 Nicotiana undulata | reverse complement strand
CTACTCAAAATATATTTACAAGGCTGAAGAAATGTCCAAAGATATTATTTTCCTCCCAAAGATACCAAAAAATGGCTGCTAGGTCGAGTATATAAGATATGAGTTTGGAAAATGTGATTTTACACCTTTGTCCAGATCTGATGCCCGACTACCGCACCTGCGGAAGATTCCTCGCAGGTGCGATTCCGCAGGGGCGGAATATTTCTCGCAGGTGCGAGTTCTGAGTTTGGTCACCTTTTCGCAGGAGCGGACGTCTGGTCGCACCTGCGGTTCCGCAGGTGCGTGAATTTCACTCGCAGGGGCGAGATTAGGCTGGTTTGACTTCCATCGCAATTGCGGACATGAGGTCGCACCTGCAGTTTTGCAGGTGCGTGAAAAGCACCGCAAGTGCGGTTCTTGTGTGACTGATCTGGCTTCGCAAGGGCGAACATTCCTTCGCAGGCGCGAGGTCGCGCTTGCGACCTATAATCCGCAGGTGCGGAATCACTGAAGCCTTTCATGCACTTTTTCACCGCTTTTTGTCCAACTTTCATTCCAATTCAACACCAACCTTCATAGCATCATTTCCCTGAAAATTGAGCAATTATACACTAAAAACGACCTCAAGTTATCATTTAACAATACAAAAGCTAATGAGAAAAGGCTAAAATGAGTGGTAAAATCACCACTCATCACCTGTGCAGTTTAATAAAATATAACAGGAAATAACAATATGAAGTAAACAGTTAAGTACAATAATGGGGAAACATGCTGGGGAAAAGGGGTAGCAATTAATGAAATGACGGAATGAGGCAATAGTTTAAATACCAAAAATAATAACGAGGATTAACAACACGAAATAAACAAGTGAATAGAAACGGCACGGCATGTCCCCTCGTACTAAAGTATCATAAACACGGCACGGAATGTCCCATCGTGCTAAGACATCATAATCACTGCACGGAATGTCCCCTCGTGCATAAATATCGTCAACACGGCACGGAATATCTCCTCGTGCATAATAATCATAAACACGGCACGGAATGTCCCCTCGTGCATAAACAACATAAACATGGCACGGAATGTCCCCTCGTGCATAAACAACATAAACAACAGTTTGGCAAGAAAATCAACAATAAGAAACCATAAATGCAAAGGAACAATCAACAGGAATATTACCGTCCCGGCAAGGGACACAACTACAACCAATCCTACACAAGTGTATAGTTTAACAAAATATTCCTCAACCGAACAAATGCTCAACAGTATTCACAACTAAGAATTTCCATCAAATGAATAACTTCCAAAATTGATATTAAATCCAAAACACAATAACCTCAATGAAAATCACATAATTACTCATATTCGACTCACGGGCATGCTTGACCACAATATATAGGTACTCTTCACCTCACATATACATTGGAAATGGAATAAACACGTAGCAAATAAGACTCAACACCTATTCCCTCAAGCTAAGGTTAGGCCAAACACTTACCTCGACTCCCACGATCAAAATCAAGCCTCAAGCACCGCTTTTCCTTTTGAACCTGACTCCAAATCAATCGTATCTAGACATAATCGACTCAATAACATCAATAAATGATAAACAATTCAATTTCAATACTTAATTATAGACTTCCTAACATTCTTCCCAAAAATCCAAAAATCTACCCCGGGCCGCTTGGTCATAACACGAGGCTTGGACAAAACCCGATCACCCATTCACCCACGAGCCCGAATGTGTAATTTGTTTTGAAATCCGACCCCAAAACGAGGTCTAATTCCCAATTAATCAAAAAGCCCTAACTCTACCCAAATCCCCAATTTCTACCATTAAAACCCCTACGCTTCTTGATGATAATTGATGAAAAACATTAGAAGGTTGAAGGAAATCAGTTAATGAACACTTACCTACGATTTGGGAAGAAAATCGCCCTAGGTCTTCTATTTTTATGAAAATATGAGGAAGAAACGACTGAAGTTTGTTTTTAAAAACATCACTGCCCGAATCTCGCACCTGCGGTGCATTGGTCGCACCTGCGCTATCGCAGGTGCAAGAAATGGATCGCACCTGCGGAAATGGACAGGCCCACAGGGGGGCCGCACCTGCGAAAGGTTATCTGCTCCTACGAAACTGCTTCTGCAGAAGAAGGTCCGCACCTACGAGAGGAACGCACCTGCGTACAATGAAGCGTGCATGCGGTCTCTCACCTGCGGCCCTAGGCTCGCAGGTGCGGGCACACCAGAACTGGTGCACCAACAGGAAAAAAAAACAGATTTCTCCAAGTCTAATTCACCCCGACACCTACCCGAAACTCACCCGAGCCCTCAGGGATCCAAACCAATTATGCACACAACTTCAAAAATATCCTACGGACTTATTTGTGCGATCAAATCGCCAATATAACATCATAAACAACGAATTAAACTCCAAAATCAATGAAATTTCTCAAAACTTCAAAATTTGCATTTATGGTCTGAATCACGTCAAACGAATTCCGTTTCTTACCAAATTTCACAGATATGACACAAATATTATATCGAACCTGTACCAGGCTCCGAAACCAAGATACGGGCCCGATACCACAGGTTTCACACATAATTACACTTTAAAAAACCTTTTATATTTTCAGAAAATAATTTCTTTCAAAAATTCATTTCTCGGACTTGGGACCTCGAAATTTGATTCCGGACATACACCCAAGTCCCATATTTTCCTACGGACCCTCCGGGACCGTCAAATCGCGGGTTCTGTTTACCAAAAATGTCGATCAGCGTCAACTAAATTCAAATTTCAACACAAAATTATCCTTTTCCTCAGTTTTTCACATAAAGGCTTCCCGGATACACGCTCGGGTTGTGCACGCAAATTGAGGTAAGGTATAAGGAGGCTTTCATGACCTCGGAACACAGATTTAGCTATAATTACACGGGATGACCTTATGGGTCATCATAAGGTTGTTTGATTGTGACAAAATGAATGGGCCGGAGATGTAGCAAGAACCATTGAGTATTTGACTTCTGTCTTGAGTTAGAATATGGACTCGAGTTGTGAGTATATTGAAGTACCTCTCGTGTAGTTTAGTTGTGGAGTGAAGTGGATTTTCCTGTTGGTTCTGAGTTCCTGGTGATGTCTTTTGGGCTGACCAATGCCCCAGCAGCATTCATGTATTTGAGTAACATGGTATTCCAGTTGTATTTATACTTATTCGTTATGGTATTCATTGATATCATCCTGGCGTACTCACGTAGACAGGAGGAGCATACTCAGCATTGAGAAGGGTATTATAGAGATTGATAGAGGAGAAGTTTTATGCAAAGTTCTCCAAGTGTGAATTTTTGGCTCATTTCAGTAGCATTCTGGGGCATGTGGTGTCCAGTGAGGGTTATCAGATGGTCAGACGAGTGTGGGTAGATCTTCTAGAAGCTCAAGATTTCTTGGACCATGACTCCAGTGTTAGTTCTGCCATCAGCTTCAGGTTCTTATGCAGAGTATTGTGATACCTCGAGGGTAGGCATTGGTGGTGTCTAAATGCAGAAGGGTAAAGTGATTGCGTGATAGCTATGATTTTAGGAAGGGTATAGGGATTTATCATTCTGAGGCTAAGCAGGCGGGGTTATCTCCTGCGGATTGTTCTGAGGTTGTGTGACCCTTATGTGATTTTGTAGCAAGTTCTCCAGTAAATGATATATGTTGTAATTTGAGTTCACATCGCTTGTGGAGGTTGGCATGATCCTTTTCAATGGTGAATGCGAGATTTGCATACAATTTGAGATATTAGACGGTTTGTGTCATATGAGCTTATGAAGGATTTAGTGAATCTCACTGCAGTATGGTGGCAATAATAGCGTATGGGCATTGTGAGTTATTGTTTGCCTTGATCTTTGGCTTCGAGCCAAGTGGGGGAGTCTGTTGGTGATAAGTTGATTGCACGATTATGTGTTGTATTGGTTTCGATTCGAGGTATATTGGTGAATTATTTATGACATGCAGAGGAGGAGTCTGGGAATGACTCGAGTGATGGAAATTCTTCGATATCGGTTGTAATGTACTCTATGGGTAGATAGGTTTTATTGAATGAGTGAGTGCAGTGTATGAATTTGCTTGATGCTTCCAGCGTGTGTGGATTACTTCCTAGTAGGTTGGTGTGCCAATGGGACCAGGTTGTACGGTCTGTTTGATCTGTTTAATTGAGGATTGCGTGAAGTGGGTGACTCTTGAGAATGGTTCTGATGGTTCAAGGTTATATGTAACAATTGGGAATCTCCGAGATGTGTAATTGGCTAGAAACTGAGATTTGCGTTGGTGGGTGTAAAAACATTACCATGGATTCTACATATCAGTGTCAGGAAAGCGAAGGTAATGGATGTAGATTTGCAGGAAGTTTCTTCCGGGTAAGTATTTGGAATGTGGTACTTTTGGGAATATTTGAGAGGATATTCAGTGGCATACGAGCCTTAGACGGTGCGGTCTTATGCTTGGATCTCGTGTGGTGAGTCTAGGTTGAGAATTGCGGTATTATGGCAAGGAGAAGCATCAAATTGAAGGTAAGTCAGGAGGAACTTGGATAAATAGGATAGCTTTATAGTAGGTCGAATCGGCATGGTTAGGGATATGATTAGTTCTTTGGGTGTTTTTGAGGCAATGAGTTTTTACAGGTATTTCTTAGCAATGCTCTTGGGTTTCGGTGACCTGCGTAGCTTGGTTGAGTTAGAAGGATTCAGTCCTGACGGTTGATGTTGTACAAATAGGATTCGGAGGGTTCTTGATGGTTTGTACCACGGTTAGAGGTGTATATTTCCTACTGGCGTGAGGAGCATGTGATGTATAGTGATTTTTCTTCTAGATGAGATCAAATGTAAAGTTCTCCGCTAGTTGGGCTCGTAGTCTCTTGTGGCTCGAAAGGGATTATGAAGTTCTCATATTTATCATAGGATGTCATGGCGTATGTGGTATGTTGTGTAGAGTTGAGATTTTTCATATGTGAGGTCACGGTTCAGTGCCGGAAGGAAGGTCAGAAATTCTTAGGCAGCATTGGCAGTTCAAACGACTAGGTAAATGATATCACTAATTGGTGTGGCCTGATGAGGGTATACATTTCAGAAAATGGCAATGTGTTTGAGTTAAGGATACTTCATTGGTATTTTGGTGCTCTTTTGTTGGATCGACTGTTGATATTCAGGTTTGTTTTGTGGCACAGAAGAATTTTAGGAGTATCCCTCGTGGAATGATTGAGCATTTAAGGTGTGTTATATGTTCGAGCAGTGTAGTTGGGACCGGATATGGTGATTCGTATGCTTGATGAATTGGGAGAACTGAGAGTTTTCGTGATTAGATGGTTTTGTGGTTGTGGACTTTGAGAAAATAGCTAAGGTTAGTCAGAGAGTAGTATGTGATATGATTCAATCATTGTGAACCTTCAAAGAGTTATTTATCTATTGTGGGTGACCAGAGTTGATTTAGGTCCCATTGGTAGGCCTAGTATGGATGTGTGTTCTGCACCGGGTCAAAATTGTTGACTCCGCATTGCTATTGTTGAGGGGTGTGTCATTCGATTGTCATTGAGCTTATTCGTGTTCTCGAGTGATCTATGAGTTACCCTTCTGTGTTGCGAGGAGTTGTTATTGTTGGTTATATGCACATATGGTGCGGTTTTATTTGGGCTTCATAGCGAAATTTGGGTGAGACGGGTATTTGGTGTTGCATGATTGATTGCGCATTGGATATGTTCTTTTTGGCTGGCATGGCATTGCGTCATTTACTTCTCCGTGGTTATGGTGATTCAATTGTGGTACTAGACATCAAATTGCGCGTGGTTGTTGATTCTGAGCATAGTGACTTGAGGTGTTTCATGTGGACCAGTGTTTGGATAGGGTCGCGCATTGCAGAGAAGTTATGTGGAGGTATGATCATTCAGGTTAGATTCGTGGGTTTCTGTCCTACGGTGTGTGATGAGTTCTTAACATCGTGTTGTGGTGGTACTAGTAAGCTTGCGGTCCAGCTCTCTCATTTGAGACCTTTTTCCATGATTTGAGTATTCTTGGACTGTTGCTTATTGGTGTGCGGGTCACACGAGTTGTGGCTTTAGATTGTATCGATGTGTCATGTCACTAGAGCAGTCGTGTTGGATGAGATGAGGTCATTGGGATCTAGAATGAATACTATCAGATTCGATTTTTGCATGTTGGAAGGATAATATCGGGATCCGGCTTAGAAATTTACTATGGTCCTTGCCGAAGGAGAGGGGGCTCCATGACTGGTTGATATGAGGAATGGTTTTGACTCTTTGTGTGTTTCACTCATCATTGGCAGTATACAGAAGTGTTGGAATGAGGCTTTGGTTTGATAAGAGGTTTATTACCGAAATTGGGTTTTTTGAGCAGCTATTGTGATTGGGAGTTATCGCTAGGAGTGTTTGAGTCATGTGGTATATAAGGTGTTTACATTTTGGGTTACGGATATGGCTTGATGCAGCGTGTTCAGACTTATTCAGTTGCAGATATGGAATTTTGATCCTACAGATTATTTCAGAAGTGGAAATTTGATTCTAAGGTTTATGAGTTAAGTGGAATTGTGAAATTTCAGTTATGTTGTGTTATCGGACCTATTTGGGATAGGGGGACGTGTAATCACCCCCGGGGTATGTGCAAGGTATGTTACACGGCAATTTTGGTGGTGTTTGAACAATTCTGGGCACGTTCGAGGACGAACGTATGTTTAAGTGGGGGAGAATGTAACGACTCGGCCGGTCATTCCGAGAGTTTAGCCCCGTTTCCCTTGTTTCAGCTTTTTCATGTCTCATTTAACCTATTTATGTTATGTTGGTTCGGTTGGTTCGGGTTCAGAGTGGTCGTGGTGAGAATTGAGACACATAGTCTCTTAAATGAGCTATAGTTGGAAAAGTCAACCCGGAGTTGACCAGTAGGTAAACGACCTCGGAATGTAGATTTTATGGATCGGATAGCTTCGTTAGGTGATTTGGGACTTATGAGTGTGTTCGGAATATGGTTTTGATGTCCGGTGTAGAATTAGGCTTGAATTGGCGAAAGTCACTTTTTCGAATGGAATTCCGGAGGTTGGAGCAGGTTCGTAGTGTCATTTTGACCGTGTGTGCAAATTTTTAGGTCATTCGGATGTGTTTTGGTTGGTTTCGGCATCGTTGGTGATTTTCGGAAGATTTAGGATTCTTAGGCTTGAACATGAGTCGAACTTGTGTTTCGATGTTATTTTGAATGTTCTGAGGGTACGAATAAGTTTGGGTGATGATTTATGACGTGTTGGTATATTTGGTTTGGGCCCCGATGGGCTCGGGATTGATTTCGGATGGTTAACGGAGGTTTGGACTTGGAACATGCAGCAAAGCTGCTACTGGTGCCCGTTTACTGGAGTGGTCGCACCTGCGGATGGGGAGCCGCAGGTGCGATGGACCTTGCGCAGATGTGAAAGAGGGAGACCTGGTGAAGGAGCGCAGGTGTGGATGCCTGGTCGCACCTGCGAGCCCGCAGGTGCGAGAA
This sequence comes from Nicotiana undulata, assembly GCA_005239495.1. Classification (NCBI taxonomy): domain Eukaryota; kingdom Viridiplantae; phylum Streptophyta; class Magnoliopsida; order Solanales; family Solanaceae; genus Nicotiana; species Nicotiana undulata. The sequence continues at coordinate 15,756 of ML276441.1, read as the reverse complement.
GAGGGACGCAGATGCGGAAGTTGGGACTTAAGTCATGGTCGCAGGTGCGCACCTGGGACCGCAGGTGAACTTCTGGGATTGCAGGTGCGGGTCCGCATGTGTGGTGGTCGCCGGGCAGAAAGTATAAAAGGGTGCCTTCGCAAAATTTCACTCATTCTTCACCATTTGTGGACGGGTTTGGAGCTTTGAGCAGTGTTTTTAAGAGGAAATCGAAGGTTATCAATTGGGTAAGTTACTTGGGATTCATCTCTTGTGTTTGTGATGATTTTTCTATTATTAGTCATGAAAATTGGTAGGAATTAAGGAAGAAATTTGGGAGATTAGGGCTTGAATTTTGGGGAGCTTAATGTGAGGATTTGAGGGGTCATTTGTTGTCGGATTTTGATGTATTTGATATGTATGGACTCGTGAGAGTATAAGGATTCTAGTTTTTCAATCTTTATTGGATTTCGAGACGTGGGCCCGGGGTTCAGGTTCTGCCAATTTCGGGAATTGTGCCTAATTTTGATAATTTTTGAATGGGCTTCGTTCCCCAGCATATTTTGATGTTATTAATCTGATTTTGATAGACTCTGAGCATTTGGGAGCCGATTTGAGGGGTAAGAGCATCGCGGAATAGTTTTTGGACCGGTTTGAGGTAACTAACGATTGTAACTCTTGACCTGAGGGTATGAAACCCCGGTATTTATATTGTTTTGGTAAACGAGGTGACGCACATGCTAGGTGACGAGCGTGTGGGCGTGCACCGATAGGGATTGTGACTTGGTCCGTCCCGTAGCGACTATTAAGCCGCGTATTCGATTTGATACCTTACGATATCCTGTATTTTAGAAATTTATACTTGTTTATGGGTTGTAAGCCATGTTTGGGGCCTTGTGCCGATCTGTTCTGAGGGTATTTTTACACTATTCTCACACTATCCCGATAGAACATTCGTGAACTCAGTCATGTTTACTATTTGTTGTTATTTTCACTGTTATCACGTTGTTTTTAAAACTCTGAGAGGTATTTTGGGTTGAGTCTCGTGAGTTGAGATGAGTCGCCTGAGTGGCTTGTGAGAATGATTGAGTGAGGCCGAGAGCCGAGTGTGTGAGGATACTTATGGATCGGGCTGCACGCCGCAGCAATATATCTATTATATGGATCGGGCTGCACGCCGCAGCAATATATATATTATATGGATCGGGTTGCACGCCGCATCAATATATATTATATGGATCGGGTTGCACGCCGCAGCAATATATCTTATATGGATCGGGTTGCACGCCGCAGCAATATATCGCTTGGGCTATAGGAGCCCCTCTGGAGTCTGTACACCCCCAGTGGGTGCAGTCGACTATTATATGGATCTGGTTGCACGCCGCAGCAATATATATATATGTATTGGATCGAGCTGCACGCCGCAACAGTTATGTGTATTCATGGTACCTGTTGAGTGAGAGTACTGAGTGTGAGCTTTTACTGTGCTAGTGTAGTCACGAGTGACTGAGAGACCCTATTTATGAGTGATATTGTGCCCCAGAGGCTATAAATTGTGAGTTTATTGTTTTTCACTCATTTTACACCGAGTCTCTTCAATAAATGCTGAGTTAATATTTTATGCAAGTTTAAATGGGGGAAACTGGAATTTGCAAAGTATTTGGAAAAATGTAGACTATTGATTTACTCTATTTGTTTTCAATGGCACATGTTTTTATGAAATTGTCACTTTTAAATGCTCGTCACTGCACTCAAGTCCTTAGTTACTTTGGTTACTTACTGAGTTGGCGTACTCAGGTTACTCCTTGCACCTTTGCGTGCAGATCCAGGTACCCAATCTGAGCGCTAGATGATTTCTTTTTTGCTCGGAGTCTGATCAAGGATAGAGGTAGCTGCTCGGAGTCTACAGATGGCCTTCTTTCCTTTCTTAGATCATCGATTTCTAGTATTCCCTGGATTGTACTAGTATAGGCTTGTTATCAGATATTGTATTTATCTCTTTAGATGCTCATGATAGTTGATTCGGGGTGTTGGGATTGTGGTTAGACTTGTTTTTGCGGTATCATTGCAGTTATCTATGTTTTAAACTGAATTCTAAAATGAAATATTTCGACTTATGATTTTAAAAGGAAAGTTTTATATGCTACTCTCAGTAGTTGGATAGCCTAGTTTCACGATAGGCGCCATCACGGCATTTATTGATTTGGGGTCGTGACAATCACATCATAATGCATGTCCCTCATCCTCACCTGCACGGAAACACCCTTCGTGCCATGACCTCACTATATTAAAAGCATAACAATATAAATGAAACGGCACTGCATCACCCTTCGTGCTTTACGCTCTTTTCTCATATGATAATGTATATGAAATGGCACGGCATCACCCTTCGTGCTTTACACTCTTCCTCACATGATAATGTATATGAAATGACACGGCATCACCCTTCGTGCTTTACACTCTTCCTCACATGATAATGAATATGAAATGGCCTGGCATCACCCTTCGTGATTTACATAAAAGGTTCGCAATTGCGAATGAACAGTGTCGCACCAGAAACCAGCAAAACCCAAACTTCTCCGAAATGATCTGACCACCCTGAAACTCATCTGGAACCTCTCGGACACAAACCATATATGAATTTCAATCATAAAACACGCTACGAACCTGCTCGCGTACTCAAAACACTGAAAAGAGGTCGTCTTAACCCGATATTGACCATGGTCAAACTCCCAAATTTCTTAACCTTACTAGTCTCTCAACCAATGATCCAAAAATACACCCAAGCCCCTCGAGGCTCCAAACCAAAAGTGCACACCAGTCTAAAAACATCATACGAACTTGCTCGCGCGATCAAGTCACCAAAATAACACCTAGAACTACGAATTGAACACCAAATCAAATGAAATTTTCAAGAAAGCTTTGAAATCTCTATTTTTACCACCGGACATCCGAATAATGTCAAACCGACTCCGTTTCCCACTAAATTTCATAGATAATTCATAAATATTATATTAGACTTGTACCGGGATTCCGAACTAAAATACGGACCCGGTATCAACAACGCCACAAATTCAATCAATTCTTAAAAACAGTAGATGTTTCAGACTTCTAATTTTTTAATAAAAATTCATAACTCAAGTTAGGGATCCGGAATTCAATTTTCGGCATATGCCCAGATCTCATATTTCAATACGGACCCACCGGGATCGTTAAAACACGGGTCCAGATCCGTTTACTCAAAAAGTTAACCGAAGTCAACTAAAATTAACTTTTTAGGCAAAATATTTTATTTTTATCAGTTTGTTTTAGCTTATAAGCCTCCCGGGTCAATACTCGGATTGCGCACACAAATCGAGGAAGGCTAAGATGAGGCTCCATAGGCTTCGAAACACAGAGTTTAGTTCTAAATCACCGAGTGAAGTGCAGATACTCAAAACGACAAGTCGGGTTGTTACAAGTATAAATGGATAAGGAAATAAATGATATTCCTTATTCACTTCCTAATACAAAGGAATACTCATTTAAAACTTATTTGTTTATAATTGTTAAATTGTGTATGATCATGTAATTAAATTGAAACTTAAGTATGAAGGGTAATAAGGTTTCGATTAGTGTATAGGAAGGTAGAAATCCTTTGTCTTTTTTTATGATTTTGAACTCTCACCTTAAGAGTGTGTTTGGTATGAAGGAAAATATTTTCTTGGAAAATGATTTTATCACTTATTTCTCTTGTTTGTTTGGTGAGTGAAAAACCTTTTTCGGAAAATATTTTTTAGTGTTTGTTTAGAGAGAAGAAAATATCTTTTAGGAAAATAAGTTTTTATACTTTCCTTACCCCTCTCCCCCCCCCCCCCCCCCCCCCC
>ML276441.1:0-11811 GCA_005239495.1 Nicotiana undulata | reverse complement strand
AAAAAAAATGTTTTATTTTTTCCCTCCCCCCCCCCCCCCCCCCCCCCATTTCCCCATGTTTCATGCGCTCCCCCTCCCCACAACCCCCAAATACCCAAAGTTTTCAGCACTCTATTTTCTTCGAGAATTTAATTACTTTAAAACAAAAATTAGACAAACGTTAAGGGACTTATGTATTGCTTTACTTTTTCACGCAAAAACAACATTGAAATGTATGCCACATAATTCCAAAGAAAATACTCTTTTTGGTTAAAAAAGAAAGTACTATTTCAAAAAAATGAAAAAAGTACTCATTTTGTAAAAAAATCTCATGAAAAGAAAATATTCATTTTGTTGAAAAGGAAAAAAAATACTTTTTACTACATCTTGTTGAAATGAAGGAATATATTGAAATGAAATGAAATACTTTGTTTACATCATGAAAAAAAATACTTATTTTGTTGAAATGAAAGATAATGTTTTTTTTACATCATGAAAAAAAATTAATACTCATTTCGTCGAAATGAAAGAAAATAAATTTTCTACATCGTGAAAAAAATTAATACTCATTTTGTTACAATGAAAGAAAATACTTTTACTACAGCATTTTGTTGAAATGAAAGAAAATATTTTATCTAAATCATGAAAAGAAAGTACTATTTTTGTTGAAGAAAAAAACTACGTTTTATTACATCATTTTGTTGAAATGAAAGAAAATATTTTTTTCTAAATCATAAAAGGAAATTTTTTGTGTTGAAATAAAACAAACTACTTTTTACTACATCATGAAAACAAATTATCATTTTGTTGAAATAAAAAAGAAAGTATTCTATCTACGACATGATGAAAAAAAGTACTCTTAATAATATTTTTATTTAAGGTGGGTGGGTGGATGAGTAGGGGTAGAGGTAGGAGTGGGGTGGTAGGTTATTAGTGGGGTGTAGGGCTAAGGGGGTGGTGGGGATGGAGAATAGTGTGGGGAAGGTTGAAAAAGAATTTTAAAAAATATTTTCTGTTCTCTTGATAAGAGAAACATTTTCCTCCAAGAGTTCATGAGAACATGTCTTATAAAACATTTAAGCTAACCAAATTTTTGTACGAAGGAAAATAATTTCCTTCCAAAAACACCCTAAATGAATTAGCTTTTTGATTGAGTTATTATGCTTAAATTTCATTTTCTTAATATTACTTAATAGGAACATAAATACGTATGTGTTTTTTTTATTATAGTTAAGATTGACCTCCAATTATTCCATTTTCTCATGTTAGCAATGTAAGAATAGCTCTGGCTAAGAGAATATTGTAAAAATTGCATAGGCACCTTATTTGGTCGTCCCTTTTAACTTATACCTGTTCTATTTTTCCGTTTGCATACGTACCCATTTTTTGTTAAAAACGTTTTAAAAAGATAATTTTGTCATTCAGGACTATTGACAAAACTGTAGATTGCAGGACAAAACTTCAACATGTTTTGGTATGAAATTTTAGCAAATGAACTAAATAACTTCAACATTCATTAGAAAAAACTCATTAGAATATTACATACTGCAAGTCAAAAATTTAAGCATGTTTAGTCTGATGTTTTAGCAAATGGACTAAAATACTTCAGCTTGTTTAGACTTAAGTGTTGGATAAAATTCATGACAAAACTGTAGACTGCGGGACAAAATTTCAGCATGTTTTGGTGTGAAGTTTTAGCAAATGAGCTGAACGACTTCAGCATGCATTAGCATAAGCTCATTAGAAAATTACATACTGCAAGACAAAAACTTAAGCATGTTTAGTCTGAAGTTTTAGCAAATGAACTAAATAACTTAAGCATGTTTATTCTGAAGTTTTAGCAAATGAACTAAATAACTTAAGCATGTTTAGTCTGAAGTTTAGCAAATAAACTAAATAACTTCAGCATGTTTGTCTGAAGTTTAGCAAATGAACTAAATAACTTCAGCATGCATTACCAAAAATTTGTATTACATACTGCAAGAAAAAAAGTTAAGCATGTTTAGTCTGAAGTTTTAACAAATGAACTAAAAAGCCTAAGCATGTTTAGTCAGAAGTTTTCGTCAAATGAACTAAATAACTTCAGCATGTTTAGACTGAAGTTTCGGAAAACTCATGACGTAGACTGCAGGATAAATAACTTCAACATGCTTAGCATGAAATTTTAGCTTCAATGTGAAAAAACTTCATGCTATATTAGTATAAAGTTTTAGCTTCAACATGAAACAACTTCATGCTACATTAGCATGTACACAACTTCATGCAAGTGTGATTCTGAAGATGAATCTGGACAAATTTCTAATTTTTTGATAAAGTTGTTGAGAGAAGAGGAGATCATTTTTCACGAATGAGGTTATAGATCACGCGATTAATCTTTTGTCACGGGTGTACTTGTCATATTATTACGAATTCTTTGTCAGCTGGCTACCGAATCAATGGTTTTAAAAATAGGATACAGGTTAAAAGGTAGCACAAATATACGGTATGACTATAAATATTGCAATTTAAACCCAACCCACTCCCCGCCCCTAAACCAAAAAAAAAGGTATTGCTGTTTTTCCTATGCTTAGAATGAATAAAAGGTACGTCACTTCATGTTGGATCAAGCAGAACCTTCCACTAATTAGACAAGTTCATGATTCACAAGCTAAAACCACAGGGTTTGAAACATGGGTGAACTCATTTGACTAGTATACTATAAACCCTAAATATTTCAACTTCTTTCAATAAATTTACATGTTTAGAACTGTATAAAAAATGTTACAAAACGACAATACATTTATTTTTGAAGTATTAAATATGGCCATAAGCAATAGTATTTTCCTCCTAAATATGCCATATAAAATGGAATAAAGTGTACAGTAATAATTTATAGCAAAAATGTGACTTTTTATAGCGAAGAAAGTAACTCGCTGTAAAAACATAAAATTATTAAAGGAAAATGACATTGTATAGCAACTCTCAAAAGAATAGTCATTTTTTTGTATATATAAATACATTTTGTATTTTATATACAAAAATTATAGAAATTTTACATACTTTTTCGGCAACCAAATATAAATAATTTCTATCGCGGGCTAAAGTTTAAAACATCTGGAGCCCTATACAGTTTAATCTCATCAAAGAAACGTCTAATCTATTACATGGCTTTCCTTAAAAACAAAAAAGACAATTAAGGAAGGCAGAAAATATCCAATGAGAGATGCTAAAGATGAAAGCCAATGAAGTAGAAAAACACAAAATCGGCAACATAAAACTGAAACTCAAGCAATTCACGCAAAGGAATTTAAAGAGTTAATGCTACTGAGCAGAGAAACACCCCAAGTCCATTACTAGCTTGCAAATATCTATGCATAGTTTAGCAATAAAAATCTGATAACTAAAGTGTCAAAACGGGGCAAAATCCTCAACTAAAAGGGAGCTAAGTCTATTCCCCTCTTTATTCTCAAGACATGAACCTCTCACATATTGAAAATATACATGTGAAGTAGACGGGCAAAAACTGAAGATTGTTACGGCTAGCACAATATAACAGTTTAGGCAACTGGTGAAAAACCTTAAACTTTCATACCGTATGAATACAAAATAGATCTTAGTACGATGCTCAACGCTGCTGCAAGCATGAAATTTGGGAAGGGCGAGGGGCAAAGAGACAAGGTTTAATGACTTGAATTTCTACCAATAGCTAGCAACAAAGCAGCCCGTCCTGTGGAAGGGCAAAAACCAGTACGAAGAGACGAAGGCCTGAAGCAGGGAAGCTCTATCGGGGTTGAAAATCTCAGTCAGCTCAATGATGTATCCCAGGGTGTCAAAGCGGGCAATGAAACAATCCACACTACAGGTCAATCAAATGGAGATTGAAGTAATCACTCCCAAGCGATTCACTCACTCTCTTCTAAATTTTAAAAAAACTAAGGGTTTTAAGCAAAAATGAATTTTCTCCAGAACTTGTTGGGAAGAAAAGAAAGTTTATATCGTGAAACTTTTGACAAAACAAAACAAATTTTAAAGGGGAAAAATATCCTTAAAAACCAAAAGAAAGAGAAAAGCAGGAACATACAGCTTACCAAAGCAAAGTGTACCACAGGTCTTAGTTTAATGCAAACTCTAAATGCTATATCTTTCAAAACTCTGTAGTACGTTATGTAAGATCACTTATAAAGAAGAAAACTTTGATGTGAATTTGTGCGGAGAAGTTTACATCTTGAAAATTAGTTAAACTGAATAGCAATATTTTGATAAAAATTTGTTCCTTTCTCTCCATCAACACGGAGAGATAATGATGAGGAAAAAGGGAAGCTTTTGATAAAGAAATGATGAAAAGTAAAAGAACACAAAATAGTTTAAATCAAATAAAGAGAAGCAGATTTTTATTTTGTAAAAAGGGAAAAAATAAAGAGGCAGCAGCACAAAAAGCAAAGCGAATCACAGGCCCATAGGTTGATGCAATCCTCGATGCCAGGAACTTCCATGAGTAAGATTTCATGACTCTCAGATACCCAGCCCCACGACCTTGCTGAAGTGGCGATCAATTGTTTAACAATAATGTGAGTTCCTCAAACCACTCTGTAACAGATTAGGTACCTGCCATTTGACTGTGATGCCATTCATCATCCTTAATATCTACTTAAATTACCACTACACTTTGAGGTGAGGCGTGTCTTAGCCGCAGAGATTCAATCAAACAGAAGCATAGTGATGTAGTAGCTAGCTGGGATCCACAATCGTTGAAATTGAAGATCCCACAGCAGGGCAGTGAAGAACGAAACCACAGAGTGTGGGAGCAGAAAACCAACGAAGCAGTAGCAGAAGACACCTCAACACAAGAAAACAAAAAATAACTTTTTAGCAGCATTCGTAAGACGTTTTCATTCTCTAAAAGTAATAGATGCCATAAAATACATAAGGTCTAAGTACCTAAGATAGAGGTTCTTAAAATGGGAAAAGGTTTAAGAAAAATAAAAAACACACTTATAATATTAAACGAAATTGAAACCCGTTTAAGTTGAGGGCATGGCCTCACTTACACAGCTGCGACTAAGTCAAGCATAGTAACACATCCAAAAACTCCTGATCGAGACAAGTAACCATCTCTTCCATTCAGCTCCTGCTTCTGATTCGGTCCCTGAGGCCATTTCTGCATACAAAGCAGAAGAGAAGCTAAGGAAAAAGATAACATTCTTTATCAATAAGAATATGAATGAATAAATAAAATAACATGCTTGTATTGCATGAGACCAAACATCCCGATTCAAAAACCAAAAATAAGTAGGTAGCAACACTGTCAATACCAATGCTACACGAACTAAGGCATGATGGACCAAATGGATACAAAATAATATAATAAATAACAATTCAAGAGACAAATCATAATACATATACATACACAAGTATCTAAATACCAAGCTTTAACCACATTTACACACTATTAAGAAAAGAATGTCCAATAAACAGAGATGACACAATAAAAGATTCCCAAGTTAGTGAGTTCACCCATTGGCATAAGGAACTTCATCTCGTCCACGGTAAGGAGATCGGCTATAGCTACGACCACGAGGCGATGGGCTTCGGCGTCTGGGCGAACGTCCACGAGGACTATAACTCCTGTTTCAAAAAGGAAATCAGGAGGGGGAAGAGTGAATTTATCATGTCCTGCTGTATTTTGGAAATGAAGTTTTCTTTTGACCTGCGACCATAACTTGGGCTCCTCCGATATCTAGGAGGGCTGCGACTTCTACGTTTTCCAGGAGCTCCACGCCCTCGGCACTCACGAGCAAAATGACCAGCCTCACCACACTCGTAGCACTTCAAATCAGAGCCTCCAGAGCGACCGCGGCCACCTCCACGGCCCCCTCCTCCTCCTCCTCTAGAGTTGTGTGAGAGCTCCACTCTCCATCCATTCTTCCCTGTTTAATGAATAAGGAAGAGAACACCATCAAATACTTCAGTTCCCGACATATTTACTGGACACTACAGAATTTATAATATAGAGTGACAGCATAAAAATAAAAGTGATTATCAACCTACAATATAAAACAAAAGCGATTGAACACCGAAAAAGGCTAAAAATTGCATGGCCATAAATAAGATATAAACCCATTCAGAAGGTTGAACAATATGCAGGGGTAAGGAACCATACCATCAATTTCCCTGATTGCGTCTCGTGCGTCTCTTTGGTCATCAAAGTCGATAAAAGCATAACCAGGTGGACGTCTTGCAACCCAAACACTGCAAGCATTTATATTTATGGATCAAGTGTGCTAATCAGAAAGCATTATAGCAAGAAGAATGATCGAAAAAATAAGCATTCAAATTCCATAAATGAAATAACCTCTAGTGATACTGAAGAGCAACCAATTCTCTTAATATCTAGAATTAATAAGCCAAATCACTTTGGTTTAAATCTCAACATATCACTTTCTTTGACATCCATTAATCAGTGTTTTTTTATTCAGAAGAGTACGCTGCACAGACTCAACAGATCAAATAGCAACAAAAGCATGGAAATTTTATACCACATCCCATTTCGTTAGAAACTTCCTTCACAAGTTAGTTACGAATATTAGGAAATAATGTACTTGCGGTGTATTTTACACTCATTCTGATAAAATTAGCAAAATAGAACCTCCATTGCATATAGGTACTGTTCAGGGAGGCAGGTCACAGGTACATTCAGCAAGCTAGGAAGCTAGACTAATATAATATTCTTTTAGCTGATCACAAAATAAGACTTTAATGCTCCTCCATGTTAGATTATTAGTGCACACGTCATTCAAGAACTGACGAAGGAATCTACCAAACAATCCAAGCAATGAAGAAGGAATAACTAGCAACTACTTATAATAGGTAGTAGTTGTAAGCAAAATATTCAGTTACTCTACTGGATAGGCAGTATTCAACAGCCAAAAACAAAACAAAATTGCACCAAAAATCCTATACATAAGAGGTAGTTACTCTCTCTTAACTTGTAGAGTATGCAAATAATTTCAAAGCACACGAATTACAAATGCAGAATTCAGTGTATAATATGCTTTACCTTCTTATAACTCCAAAGACACGGAATTCATCTTCCAGTTCTCTTTCAGTGACCCTAGGATCAAGATTTCCAACATAGACTCTTGACATCTCGGAATAATAACCTATTAAAGAACACCGATTTCAGGCAAACATGAATAAAACCTATCACATTAATATTTAAGAAATTGAATTGCACTGTCAGAAATTCACCAAAAGAGTATATATACAATAAAATGTAAAGAAATTTTACACTATCGGGTCATTTTTATTTGTTCTAGCAAGTAACCTGCTTTATTTTCTAAACAACAAGTCCCATTTTTTTATGAAGTGTAGAGCAGTGTAGGATTTTCTTTACACCTGTAAATATTCTTTAATCGGTCTATATAAATTAAGCTCTTAATAAAAACAGTTACCTATAAAGCTGCTTAAACTATGCACAGATTATAAATTAATCACAATCAAGGGCATCAATTGAAGAGTTCAATGAAACACTATATTTTCATACACAAATCATACAAAACTATCCTAAATATCAGTAACATAATCAAATAACTAAAAACTTTTTTTTTCCAATTCTGTGGAACTTCCAACAAAATTATGATTCGCGGAACTGACAAAATTAAGCATCTAAAGATAGGAGAAGAAGAAATAACGTCACTATTAAAATAACATATCAAAGCATACAGATCTATAGGTTGAAGATTGATGAAAGAGGAGAGAGGAACCTGAAACCCTAGTGAAGAACTGCAACAACCAAAAAAAACCCTAGGCGACCACGATTTGCTGAGAAAGTGAGGAATATGAATAGGGAATGTATGGAGAGAGATATTTAAGGGTCAATAATTGGATGACTAATGGATATGAAATGGGCTTGAAAGCTGGACTTACTGGGCTAAGCTGAAACCCAAATTTGGGTCTGGGCCTTTAAGTTTGAAAAAATAGAGGACATGATCTCCCAATAACTACTCAAAATTTATTAGCACAAAAAAAAAACTCAGAATTTGACTTTAAAAAATGACCACATTTAGAAGAATTTTGTATTATTATACATAAAACTTTTCTCGTAAATTAAATTTTTTTTTATATAAATAAATATTTAAATCATCACGTGCCATTATCAGCGTGCACGTGTTCATAGATACTAATATTTGTAAAACACTGCAAAATCGTATCTTATAGTTCACTTCTAGTTTGTGACTAATAAAACACCAAGGGATACTTTGTTCTTGTGTTAGTTATGCGAGGAATAAAATGGAGGGATTGTTTATATAATAATAATAATAATAATAATAATAATAATAAAAGAATTTTAATTCGATGATTAATAATGAAGAAATCGTTATTATACATAAATCACTTAGTCTAAAAAGATAATTTTTATCTTTAAATAATTCACTGCCTACATGCTAATAAACGTATTCTTATTTCACATTCGATTTAGCATTACATAGTACATGACGACCCCCTAAGTAATTATATTTTATACATGATTTGATATTAGCCTTTAGGTACGCGCGTTGAGCGTGTACCTCATCTCAATTTATAATTTTTTTTAATATCAAACAAATATTATGTTGATAATCGTGTTTGAGGTATAAAATAAAAAAATAAAGAAAAAACTGTAAGTTAAATGACGAATGTTGATCCTAATTAGCTAAATGAATAGCAATTTAACTCTTAATACTATACATAGTCGATTTTCCTTTATTTTTTATATATTTGAACGTTGATTCTGCCTTAGGGGTGCAAATTTATGTATCCATTGTGTCAATCTGAAATATGATTTATTTGTACGATGAATTTGTAACAGAATTGGATTGAATTCTTTTGCAAATTAATTAATTCAAACACTTCGAATTCTTAATGTTAGCACATTTAAAACTTTTAAATGTTTAATTGCAATATGGATTGTGTGTACTGTATAGTCACTTGCATTTCCTACCCTTTACTCCATATATATCTGATAAACATTTTAGTTTTGGACCTTTGTATTTGAAGAACCATCAACGTTTCTGATTTTTATCAACCATTCTTCTCCTCTCATATCTCTCCCTCTCATCTATTTTGTTAGTTCTCTCTCTCGGCTATTTGTTCGTTCTCTATCTCTCTTGTATTCTTAGTTATTTTCTTAGTTATTCTTTTTAACTGTTGAGCGTAATATTATTCAAAAATCGATAAGAAAAGAAATATTGGTCGAGTAGGAAAGGAGTTCAATAATTAATATTAAAATTAATTAGAGTTCATAATACCTAATGATATTAGTATTTTTAACTCTAGATGAACAAAATTATTTAAAATTATTAAGAATTTAAATTATACCACATTATATATTTTTCACTTTGACTTTCAATTAGTAGGACTAAGATGGAATATCTGGAGTGGGGAAGCAGACGTGGTAGTGAGGCTCGACTCTCAAGTCATTCCCAAGAGAGAAAGTTTCAAGTACCTAAGGTCTATTATCCAGGGAGATGGGGAGATCGAGGGGGATGTCACACATCGCATTGGGGTGGGTTGGATGAAATGACGGTTAGCATCTGGAGTCCTGTGTGACAAGAAGGTGCCACCGAAACCCAAAGGTAAGTTCTACAGGGCGGTGGTTAGGCCGGCCATGTTATATGGAGCTGAGTGTTGGCCAGTTAAGAATACACATATCCAGAAGATGAAAGTAGCCGAGATGAGGATGTTGAGATGGACGTGCAGGCATACTAAACTGGATAAGATAAGGAATGAAGATATTCGAGAGAGGGTCGTTGCTCTTGTGGACGACAAGATGCGGGAAGCGGGGCTTAGGTAGTTTGGGCATGTGCAGAGGAGAACAATAGATTCGTCGGTTAGGAAGTGCGAGCGGTTGTGCATGCACAGAGAAGAGGTAGAGGGAAGAATTGGGGCAAGGTGATAAGGAAAGACATGACGCGACTCCAGATTTCCGAGGACATGACTCTTAATAGGAACGTGTGGAGATCGAGCATTAGGGTTGTAGGCTATGGGGTAGTTCATAGTTTTCCCCTCTTCATACCAGGTAGTCTAATATAGTTTTGCATATGTCTGTTAGCGGTCTATGTTGTGTTCACACTATTTTGTTATTTTGCATAGGATTGTATTATTGCACTCTCTTTCACTTATTTGGTGTCTCTTAAGATGATATTATTACTTCTTTTGCTTCTTTTGTTGTTACATATCTCTTAATTCGTTTCTTTTCTGATTTTATTGTCTCTTCTGTTGAGCCGAGGATTTCCCGGAAACAGCCTCGCTACCCTTTCGGGGTAGGTGTAAGGTCTGCGTAAATCCTACCCTCTCCAGACCCTACTAGTGGAATTTTACTGGTACATTATTGGTGTTTGACTTTCGTAAAATTATTTTACCTTTTCAACAAAAANTTTAAAAAAAAAAAAAAAAAAAAAAAAAATACAAGACGCTATCTACTTATCAAAAAAGAAATCATTTGAAGTTAAAGATTGCCAACACAATCTAATTCTTCGGAAGGTAGAAGGTTAAATTGTTCATTTAATTCTTGTGATGGAAAAGATGAAGTATTTTTAATAGATTTTCTATGTTTGTTGTAGATTAAGCCTTCTAAAAGTATTTGTTCTAGTTGTATGTACGTTATTGTTAAAAGGTAGAGAATATTGATTGATTGAATTATAATTACTTTATAAATTTTAAATAAGGAAACATTAATATACAAAATTTAGTTGATTTTGGAGCCCTAAGTGTGAGAAAAATAATTACAATGACTTTTTTTGTCTAGTATGAAATCTATGTTAAAATGGTAAAAAAGGAGTTAGACGGTGAAACTAGGCAGTAATTCGGAGAAATGTAGATAGTGTTTGGCCATAAATTTCCAAATTTGTTTTGAAAATTTGTTTTGGGTGAAATTTGGCTTGAAGATAAAAATGTGTTTGGACATACGCTTTTAAAACATATATCCCAAATTTATTTTTGAAAAAACATGTGTATTATGAGTGATTTGGCCCAAATCTTGCTATTGAGCTGGTTTTGGGATTAGGAATTTTGCCAAAATATAGGCAAAATTTATGATCAAACATGTGTTTGCCAAATAAAACTCAAATTTATTTTAACAAAATCTATAGCCAAACATGTCCGTAAACACTTGAGTAAACTTTCAATGTGAAACTGATTCACATAATCTTTTAAATCTGATTAAGTTATAAGATAAAAGAAGTGAAAAATTGCGACTGACCTTTTCCCGTGAAGCTCATGCACATACCCATGAACTGGCTAAATTTCATAAAGTGTAAAACGAAAGAGAAGAAAGACAAGTGAAGAGGATTTAATTTGATCCTATCTTCATTGTTTGTAATGAATTGTAGCATCTGATTCCAGACCAGACTTAATCATTAAGCTTTAGCTTCAATAGGAATCGACATCATTTCGGCTCCACGTAATGTTTGTAGCGAACTAGAAATTTCGTTGAGGTGTTCAATATTTTAATTTATACATGTATTAGAATAATATCTAAATTTTAACATTATAGTATAATTTTTATACATACATTATAATTCTCCGTCGAATGGTGTCCATTAACCATCCTTGAGCTTTTGTGGCTCTACATCTGACCTGAAACAATAATTTCAGCAGATTATATGCAGCGTTGTTCGAAAAACAGAACCAAACTGACTAAAAAAACTTATACATTTTAGGTTTGGTTTGGTTCTGATTTTGAATTTAAAAATCGATCAAATTTGGTTTGATTTTGATTTCAATAAAAAAATAATCAAAAAAATCGAGCCAAACCGACTATAAAAGTAGCTATTTAAATTTATTATTACATATATATATATATATATATATATA
>ML276439.1:0-15768 GCA_005239495.1 Nicotiana undulata | reverse complement strand
TGAACTGTAGCCTTTGTATCGCACAACAATTCTGCTTGCAAAATATCCCTGGAACTTTTGCTTCAGAACTTGATTCACTTTAGTACTTGTGCGTCTCCTATTTCATCAGTAATACATTGATTATTTATAGAGTCCGTTTATTGAGTCCAAGATTCAATTCTAATCCAACTCTTCCTTGGTAAACGAGTTTGATTGTAACTCAACTTCCTTCCTCTATTTCTGTCCTAGCTGAAATCAATTTCTATCAGTTTGCAACCTTTTCGTAGTAGGAGACATTCTCTTAGTTCTTTGACACTCAACAATCACTGATATCTCCTAGACTTGTACGATTCTTGTTCCAACTGCTTCAATCAGATGTGTATGCTATGATGGACCTGGTTCAACTTGACACCTTTTGTCAATCTTCAAAACCCATTCAGTGACATGGGCCAACATGATGGTAGCCAGATCTCAAATCAATCTTGGAAAACACTATGGCACCCTGAAGCTGGTCGAATAAATCATCAATCCTCGGTAAAGGATACTTATTCTTGATAGTAACCTTGTTCAATTGCCGGTAGTCAATACACATCCTCATTGAGCCATTTTCTTCTTGACAAACAACACTGGGACACCCCAAGGGGAAACACTAGGCCTAATGAAGCCTTTATCTAGCAAATCCTGTATCTGATCCTTCAACTCCTTCAGCTCTGGCAGGGCCATACGATATGGCGAAATGGAAATGGGCTGAGTTCCTGGAGCCAACTCAATGCAAAAATCAATATCCCTATCGGGTGGCATACCCGGCAAGTCAGCAGGGAATACCTCTGAAAACTCACAAACCACCGGCACCGACTCCATTGAAGGAACCTCGGCTCCAGAATCACGAACATATGCCAAATAGGCCAAACAACCCTTCTCGACCATGCGCCGAGCCTTCATATATGAAATAACTCTACCGAAAGAATGACTAGGAGTCCCTCTCCACTCCAATAGGGGTACTCCCGGTAAGGCCAAGGTCAAAGTCTTGGCATGACAGTCCAGAATAGCATGGTAGGGAGATAACCAATTCATCCCCAAGATGACATCGAAATCAACCATATCAAGAAGTAAAAGATCTACACGAGTCTCAAGACCGCCAATAACCACTATACATGAATGGTAGACTCAACCTACCATAATAGAATCACCCACAGGTGTAGGCACATATACAGGAGTACTCACGGAATCACGGGGCATAATCAGATAACTAGCAAAATATGAAGACACATAGGAGAATGTAGACCCCGGATCAAATAAAATCGAAGCATCTCTGCTACAAACTGAAACCATACTTGTAATGACTGCATCAGAGGCCTCATCCTCAGGCCTGGAAGGAATAGCATAGCATCGGGGCTGAGCCCCACCAATATGAACATCCTGGGTCGACCTACAACGGCCTGACCTCTACCTCTCATAGCCTGTCCTCCACCTCTAACTGTCTGGCCTCCACCTCTGGCACCTCGACCTCCACCCCTAGCTGGCTGAGGGGGTGGGGGTGCACCTGGTGCGAGAATCATAGCACGGGAACCCTAATGCTGAGAACCACTAGAAGCTCGGGGGCAATACCTAGCTATATGCTCTGGAACACCACAAGAGTAACAAAGCCTCTGCTGCTGAGACTGCTGGCACTGAAACTGTCCTTGTCGACCAGAATAACCACCTTGGAAGCTCTGAAGCGGCGGTGCACTGATAGAAACTAGTAGTGCACTGATAGAAGTTGGCGGTGCACAACGGGATACCTGAAGTGCCGACTGGTTTGGTCTAGGAGGATGACCTCTGCCAAAAGCATCTCTGCCTCCAGATGAGGTCTCTTGTCAGACCCCTGACCACTGCCCTGTGACAAGACCATCTCAATGCGCCTGGCCACATTGGCCGCCTCTTAGAATGAAATATCAGTACCTGACTCTCTGGCCATCTGAAATCTAATAGGCTGATCTAGCCCCTCAATAAACCTCCTCACTCTCTCTCGATCGGTGGGGAGTATCATGATAGCATGTGGGGCCAAAGTGATAAACCTGGTCTTGTATTGTGTAATAGTCATAGATCCCTGCTGGAGGCGCTCAAACTGCCTCCGAAGATCCTCCATCTGAGTAACTGGTAGAAACTTCTCCAAGAACAACTCGGAGAACTAAGCCCAAGACAACAGCGAAGATCCGACTGGCCTAGTCAAGCAAAAATCCCTCCACCAAGTCTTGGCGGTACCAGAAAGACGGAATGTAGCAAAATCAACCCATTGGTCTCTATGATCCCCATGTTCCGAAGAACCTCATAGCAACTGTCTAGGAAATCCTGGGGATCCTCTGATGGTGCACCAGTAAAAGTAGTAGGAAATAACTTGGTGAACCGATCCAATCTCCACAAAGCGTCAACAGACATAACTGCTCTCTCCACTGCCTGTGCCACAATACCCGACTGAGCTGCTCCAGCTATCTGAGGTGCTGGAGTCTGGAACTGAGAAGTTAGCTGCTCTGGTGTGCGGGTAACAGGAGTCTGGGGCCCTACCCCAGCCTGAGAAACTGATGGTGCTGTAGGAAGTAGACCGGCCTAAGCCACGCTCTCCATAAGGCCTACTAAGCGGACCAGAGCGTCCTGAAGCAACGAGGTGGCAATGAACCCCTCTAGGACCTGAGCTGGTCCAACTGGAATCGTCTGAGCAGGAACCTCACCGACAGAATCTACATGTGGGTCCTTTACTGGGGCTTCTACTCTGGGCTGAGCCCTGCCCATGCCTCGGCCTCTAGCACGGCCTCGGCCTCGTCCTCGGGCCCTCGTCGGAGCTGCAACTGGAGGATTGGGTTGCTGATCGGTAGATGAGGAAGCACGCGTTCTCTCCATTTGCGAGACAGTAGAATAGAAACTCAGTTAGCATTTAGAACTCAAATCGCACGACAGAGAAGAAAAGATGAGAAATTATTCCTAACTTTGCAGCCTCGGGGGGGATAAGTAAAGACGTCTCTGTACCGATCCCTCAGACTCTACCAAGTTTGTCCGTGACTTGTGAGACCTAGGCAACCTAGAGCTCTGATACCAACTTGTCACGAACCGAAATTCCCACCATCGGGACCGTGATAGCGTCTAACGTTGAACCCACTAGACAAGCCAACATGTTTAATCATATTTAATAAAACCATTAATATTAAATAATAATCGATAAGAGTCAGCCTTCCATAAATAACAGCTTAAGAATAATAACAGAAAGAGGGATTACATAACTAAATCCACAACTTAACAAAATACTTATTAGCCAACCCGAATATTTGGAGTCACAACTCACGGACAGTCTAAGAATAATACACAAAATAGTCTGAAAGAAATACTACATATGTTTCTGAAGTACAAGAATCAGAAATGAAATGAAATAAGGAAGGGGACGCCAAGGCATGCGGACGCCTTTAGGTCTACCTCAGTATCTCTGGTGGACTGAAGGATACTCCCTCGATCAATGTCCACTGGGTCCGGTACCGTAATCTGCACAACATAAAGAAGTGCAGGTGTAGCATCAGTACAACCGACCCCATGTACTGAGTAAGTGTCGAGCCTAACCTCGGCGAAGTAGTGACGATGCTAGGACAAGACCAATAATAAACACCTGTGCAATTCAATAATATATAACAGGAATAACAGCAGGAAAATAACCAGTAAAGTGTGAAACGAGGGAGAACATGCTAGGGACAAGGGGAAAACAATTACTGAATCACGGAACGAAGTAACAGACTATATAAAAAAATTGCACAGGAAGTAAACACATAGAACAAACAAGTACACGGCATCACCCTTCGTGCTTTACTCTCATCCTCATCAAAACAAGTGCACGACATCACCCTTCGTGCTTTTACTCTCATCCTCACCAAAACAAGTAAATAAATAAATACACGGCATCACCCTTCGTGCTTTTACTCTCATCCTCACAATGCAATAAATAAATAAAACGGTACGACATTATCCTTCATGCTTTTAAATATTAAATCATGACACGTCATCACCCTTCATGCTTTACACTCTCATCCTCACAATGCAATCAAATAAATACACGGCATCACCCTTCGTGCTTTACACTCTTCCTCACAATGCAACAAATAAATACACGACATCACCCTTCGTGCTTTACACTCTTCCTCACCCAAACAATATCAAGAAAAATAATTTGGCAAGGAAAAATCAATTACATGTATCATAATCACAACATCCCGGCAAGGGAAAAATAGTAGAAATAAATACCGTCCCGGCAAGGGACACAACTATCCGATCTCGCTCAAGTGTAAAACTTACCAAAATAATCCTCAACCAAAAATTAATCACAGTGTTCACAACCAAGTATTTCCAACAATTGAATAACCTCCAAAATGAAATCTACTTCATAACATAGTAAATAACGAAGGAAAACACATATATCATAAAAACCGACTCACGGGCATGCTTGACAATAATGCATAGGTACTCGTCACCTCACCTATACATTATACATGGGATAAACACGTAGCACGTATGACTCAACGCCTATTCCCTCAAGCTAAGGTTAGGCCAAACACTTACCTCGATGCCACGAACACAATTCAAGCCTCAACTACCGATTTACCTGTTGATTCCACCACTAACTCGCTTTTATCTAGCCACAAGTTACTTAATTATATCAATAAATGCTGAATGAATCAATTCTAATGCATGGAAAAGAGTTTTCTAAAGTTTTCCCCAAAAAGTCAAAAATCCACCCCGGGCCCGCTCGGTCCAAACTCGAAATTCGGACCAAAACCCGATTACCCATTCACTCCCAAGCCCGAATATATAAATGGTTTTGGAACCCGACCTCAATTTGAGGTCTAACTCCTCAAATTTCAATATTCTTAGGTTTTACCCAAAATTCCCAATTCCACCATGAAAACCCTAGATTCTAGGATGAAATCTTGTAAAAATAAGTTAAGGATTAAAGAAAATTAGTTAGAAATGACTTACTAATGTTTTGGAGAATAAAAAGTGTTTGGAAAATTTCCTCTTATGTTTTTAGGGTTTTGAAAAATGAAAAACAACTGAAAATCTTGTTTAAATATACCCCCTCAGGGCCCACCGTGGACCGCATAAAAGCGACCGCTGTCGCGAAGGCCTCCCCCACCGCGGACCGCACACAGGAGACCGCGACCGCGAAGACCCTCCCACCTCGGACCGCATAAAGGCGACTGCGGACCGCACTGGCGGGTTCAGAGACATGTACTCCTCTGAACCTGCAACAACCCTGTTTTAAACTTAAAAACATCCCGGGACCTACCCTAAACTCACCTGAGCCCTCGAAACTTCAAACCAAAAGTGCACACAACCTCAAAAACA
The DNA here is from genome assembly GCA_005239495.1 of Nicotiana undulata. NCBI lineage: Eukaryota > Viridiplantae > Streptophyta > Magnoliopsida > Solanales > Solanaceae > Nicotiana > Nicotiana undulata. Next base: position 10,428 of record ML276439.1, on the reverse strand, counting down.
TCCTACGAACTTATTCGTGTAATCAAATCACCAAAATAACATCATAAACATCGGATTAAACCCCAAAATTAATGAAATTTCTCAAAACTCCTTACCACAGTATAAAGAACAGAGCAAGAGACTCCAAGAAAGCAAATTATATCATAGATACGAAAGTTTTCCTACAAAAGGGTTGGCTATTGCCAACCTGCACTAACAGTTAATTTGCTTATAGTCTCAAACGTTTTCCTACCAAAGGGGCTGGCTTCAACAACCCATAAGGGACGACTTGCCACGCTACACAACTTAGAAAACTTTTGTACTACAATCAACCCAACTGTTATAACTCAGAAACTTTCGTACTACAACAAGCTAACTTTTTTAGAGTATTCTTACTCTATTTTCATACATGGACCGGCCTTTCCATCCATTCGAAAGAAAGAACAAGAGGGAAATTTATAAAGAACTCATATGTAATATATCACAAAGGATACAAGATAGTTTACAAGATGATTGCAAGATGATCTTACAACTACTACCAGGCCTCCTTTATATAGGGCTAGGAGGTTATTACAAGACAAACTTACATTAAAATAAACCTATCTTACATGGCAAACTTATCTACAAGTGGGTCCCTTTTTACATGTGAAGGACCTTAGGCAAAACAACTAAAAAGCTTCTGAAAACATGTGACTAAGGTCAAATAAATGTGGTTTAGCATGTGAAAGGTTGTGGAATCATGTGAAAATGGTGTGCTGCATGTGACGAAGCATGTGGAGGCATGTGAAAGTGGGACCCGGATGGTTTGGAAGGATGTGGAATTTTGTTTTGGCATGGGTAGATGATTTTTTAAGGTTTTTTGGTAGTTAATGTAGGATTATGGTGGGATTGACAGGGATTTAGATAATTGTCTTCCATTGATCTTCTTGGTTTGTCTTCTAGGCATCTTTTCAGAGATCTTATGTAGTAACGCCTAGAATTTGACGGATCTTTTTCGGCATATTCCTTCTCCTTTGGATTATGGGATGTGATCCGCAACCTTAATCTGGAGATGTCCTGAGTAATTTTTCCCCANCTTTCGGGATGCACCTGTTTTGCTGGAAGATAATTCTTTGTGCTTCACTGTATTCTTCTTCCATGGATAAAATGGATACGGGAAATTTCTACCAGAATGACGCCTCTGCTTGTGCCTGGACTTTTCCATTAATTATCTTCACTGGCCTATGAAACATGAATACCTTTGCATTGTAGGAATCGCTGAAATATTTTACTCAATATCTTCTAGGCTTGAACCATAATAGAAGCACTTTAAGAGCTGGTTCAATGTTGTCAAAATCTTTGAAGACATTGCACTTGAATTCCATGCAGATGTAGTACTGATGACATAGGTACCAGAAAAACCATAATAATTCTTGTGGAAAATCCTTGGCTTGAGCTATGAATATAAGGCAGAATGGATATTTTGGACTGACCCCATATGGCTTGAGAATTTATCCTCCATGTCCCCGGAAAACTTGAAGCTCATAATAAGTTCTTCTTTCCATAAAAATTGACGGATCAAAGGGATCCATGAGGTTGAACAACTCCGGTGGATGATCTATTGGCTTCAATGAACTTGTTCCTGATACATTTGAGAACATGAAGATGTGATTGGTTGGATATTGCTTTGACTTCATCTTTGCTGGGGGAAATCTTTTTAAAAATTCTTCCGGTCGAGACAAAAAATCTGCAAGAATATTATCCTTTCCTTTCAGGTGCCTGACTTGAAACTTGTATGGAGAGAACCACTGAGCCCATCTGAGAATTTGAGGATTGGGGATAATTTTTGCATTTATCTGGATCATCTTTGGGAAGGCCTTCATATCCATCTCTATCAGAAATTCTGTGTGAATCAAGAAAAAATTGAATTTCTTGATTCCATTTTTTACTGCAAGGATTTCTTTGAATGTGGAGTGGTAATGTTGCTCCGCTTATTTGAACTTTCCGCTGGCATATCCGCATATTTTCCTCTGGCCATCTTTTTCTTCATATAGAACGACACTCCACTATTCATTGCTGGCATCAGTTTGCAGTATCTTCTTACTGTCAGAAGGGATGTAAAGGGACTTGACATTTTTAGAAATCTCCTTTATTTCTCTGACTGCTTCATCTTGCTTCTTTCCCCATGATAGAGCATTTTTCTTGAGCATGTCTGTGAGTGGAGAAATATATGTATAGATATTTGGGATGAAATCTCTCACATAATTTACTATGCCTAAGAACTGTTGGATCTGTTTGTTGTGAGATTGGTATCTGGAAACTTGAGTAGTTCTTGACATATATGTAGTCCTGGACTGTATGCACCTTGGATAAAATGCATTCCAAAAAAATCAATCTCCTTTTTGGCAAGAACAATCTTTTCTGCTGAAAGCATGATCCTGTATTGTGTTACCAATGCCTCAAACTGATGAAGCAAATTGACATATTCCTCCAATGTATAGCCGAATAGCAGGATGTCATCAATGTAAACCAAAGAGGTATGGAGGATGGGCTGGAATATTTTTATCATGGCTTTTTGGAACAAGGAGGGTGCAGTTTTCAATCCGAAGGGCATGACCATCCATTGGAAGTGATGATCGGGGGTGCAAAAACCTGTTTTGGGTCTTTCTTCAGGGTGGATTCCCAATTTCCAAAATCCAGATTTTAAATCAAACTTGGAAAAATATTTGGCCTTGGCTAGGTGGGAGAAAAAAGTGAGTTTATTTGGGATAGGAAATTTATCATCTTGGAAGAAATGGTTGAGTGGCTGGTAGTTAATGACTAACCTGATTTTTCCTCTTGTCTGCTCAGCTCGTTAACGTAGAATGCTTCACATGCCCATTGTGAATCTGATGGCTCTATTAGATCAAATTCCAAAAGTTCTTCACATCCTTTCTTTGCAAGCTGGAGATGATCTGGATTCATGCTTGAATGACTTGCTTTTGTTGGATTGATGTTTTCATTCTTCTTGAAAGAGAGCTTAATAAAAAATTCTTTATTTTTCCATAACGGGCTTTTCCCTTTCTTCATGAAGTCTTTGTGGGATTCAGCACATGAATGCTCAATGAGATTTTGCTCAATCTCTTTGATTTGTTCATCATCAGTGATTTGGAATAGCCTTGGAATCTAAGAATAAGTTTTGAACTGCTTCTTGAAAGTTATCCCGTTAGACTTGATCTGGAGTTGATCTCTGAGTTGTTTATAATTGTCGAACCCAACAATAAGATCTTTTCCTGGTACATCAGACCCTATCAACTTGGTTCTGTACTTCAGTCCTGGAAAGAACTCAATTGTGACCGGATGCTTTGTGATGACAGTGGTAGTCAGGATTCCATTTGATGCAGTGTTGAAAACCTTAAAGTACGGCATCCATTGATCTTCCGGGAGAACAAAAGGATTTATGAGTGAGGAAGCAGCTCCAGTGTCGATGAAAGCAATAACTCGAATTGGTCTATCTCATTTGGATGAATAGACTTTGAGTTCTACTTGAGGAACGATTGTGAGAGCGTTGATCTCCTCTGGGGCTTCGATCTCTAGTTTTGAAATATGTAGTGATCATTTCCTTGATCTTCATAGATATCCAGAGAGAATAGAGTTTCTTCACTAGGTTCATCATCCACAGAGAATATGGATTCAAGGTCCTCCTCTTTTCCGAGATGTATGCTAGTATAATCTTCAATTTCTTGAAGGAGTTTGACAGATCTTCTTGATTGGGGACAATTTTTTGCAAAATGTCCAATCTTGTGGCAAATAAAGCATATGTTTTTCTTGTGAAAATTTCCTGGCCTTCTACGTCTGAAATATTTTGTGCGTATCTTCCTTGATTTTCCATTTGAAATTCTTGGCCATCTGAAACTCCTGAATCCTTTCTGTCGCCTAGATGTTTTGCAGGAACATCCTGATCTAGTGATCAGATCAGATCTGCAACATGCTTTGTCAAGCGCTGGGTTGTGCTGGATAATTTGTTTTAGGGCTGAGCGCTTCGTACAAATATCCTCCAAAGCTACGAATATAGCTTGCTTGATGTAGCTGACTTGTGGGACTGTTATTGATTGAAACATTTCTTCAATGATGGTCATGGTTCAGCTCGCCAACAACTCTGGAAGGGAAGAGACAAATGCTTGTTTCAGGTTTATGTCTCCGCCAATTTCAAAGTATATCTTTGTCATTTTTTGAAAATGCCTGTCAATGTCATTTCTGTCGAATGACACACACTTCATTTCGAAGAGTTGTCTTCGCATTTTCTCCTGTCTTTGGCCAGTATCTCCGCAGAAAACTTCATGTAGAATCTTGATGTTGAAGGCGAAATCCTGGGATGTAAGAAAAGTATTTTTGTCTTGTATCCCAAGTGAATTCCACCAATATCTGAGGATTCCTGAGAACCGTGAAGTTAGTTATGACAGGATGATATACTTTTCTCGTTCCACCAAATTTTTGGTCACCATCCAAGTATAAAAGTCTGGATCCTTTGAGGCTATTTTGAAACTTTGACGTCGTCTAAGGTGAAAGTGTGGAATCCAGTTCCAATTGGTTTTGATGCCATGGGTTCCAGTCCTCTTTCTGGGATTGGTTCACCCGTCATGCCTTCTTGATCCTCCTTGACTTCAGATATTTCTGGGTCTCTTGCTTGGCTCACAAATATCGAGGGATCATCTTCTTCGGAAGAGTTTTCTGTGGAATAATTGCTTGATTGAGAGCTATATTCCATTGTATCATCGTCCGAGGAATTTAGAGATTCTGACCATGTAGTATCTTCTTCTGACATGTTTCTTGGCTGGGAAACATAGAAGTCCGGAATCTTCTTATCGGAAATCATCAGAATTTCAGGGTTGGACCCTTTTGAACTTTCTCCTTGGTCTCGCCTTTTCTTGGTTTGTTTTTTGGCTGCAAGAGCATCTTTCCTTTCCCAAACCATTTTTGCAATATCGAATTCAGTGTCTTCTTTTAAGGGTTGGGTGAAAGAGATAGGATGGTGCGAGGTAATAGGAAAAGTAGAAAAGGTGTTGTCCATTTTTGGTGGGGAATATGCTTGTGTTGACATGGGTAGAAGGTAGGTTTTGAAGGGAAAAGTGGGGTTTTTTGTGACTCAAAGCGGTCATTTCTCAAAAGTTGGATCTGTTCTTTGAGTGAAATCGTCTCTTTTTGTTGCTGTTGGAAGAACTGGAAAAGTGAAGTACCTGGCGGACAAATCTCATATTGTAAATTTGCCAATCTTAGCTCCAAGGCTTTGATTAGTCCTGCATGCTGAGATGATGTCTGCTCCACCTTTTTCTCAATTGTTTCCACTTTTCTCATTAACTTGTTTTGTGCATGGGCAACGTTTTTTATAGAGTTGCCAATATTGTTGAGCACTTTATTTTGGTAGATGGAATTTTCTGATTGCCAGTTCATTGTTGCCTCGATGTCGCTTGTTGGGGGTTTTTCTCCAGAAGGTAATACTATGTTTTTTCTGGGGATTTTTGGAGCATGAGCGATACCTTCTTTTTCAAAAGGTTGAAGTGGAGGAAAATCTTGGGTATGGCTGGAACTTGAAGGGCTCATCATGAATATTTGTGGGAGTTTGGACTTTTGGGTTGATGAAGTTTTAGGTTCAGGTGGCTTTTTGGATTCTGGGGTGATTTCACTATCTTCCCAACTTGGAGTGAATTTTTCTGGTAATTTTGGCCATTCTTGGGGTTTATAACTGACCAAAAATTCATATTTACCTGGACGGCTTAATTAACCAATTGAAGGGTCTTTGTTTTCATATTTGGCTCGAAACTGCTTTTCAGTAGTTTTCCCTTTTTTCTTGGATTTTTGCTTGGGCTCGTTGAGGCCAAATCTTTCCCAGTGACGCTGGTGGTGTTCATCATACTCTCCAATTGGATCTTCCGTCTCAAGGGCAGTGTCCCGTAAAGGGGCATTTGAACCACCAAACTCTTTTTCCTTCACCAGTCATGTTCTTCCATGATGCTTTGTATATTCCAGAAGAATTCTCTGCCATGGTTAAGCCAGGTATCTCGTGTATCTTTGGATTGGATCATTTGGCAAGAAAAGATGGTTTTATTGGGTTCTTTGAGATGGGAATGGTCAAAGCTTATGGAAATAAATTTGTCATTTCGCTTGGTAAAAGTTGGCTCACCAGATTGTAGAGGTTCTTCTGGTTCCCTTAACCTTTCATAATTTGTGATCCAGGAATCAGGAAGAATTTTGACAAGCTCATCTCTGAAAATTTGTCTGGGTATTTGGGTGCACATGGTATTTCCTTTGGTAGCATCAATATTCAAGAGTAAAGCATTTTCTCCTCCGGGAAGGCAAAGATCTATGTCATGATTTTGAACTCGCCACGCTATTTGGTGATAAAGAGTGGCTTGGATAGAGTCTTTGGCTTGTGGGGAATATTGAATTTGGACCTGTATTTTTAGGGCTTCGGTTAAGTATGGGTCATAAAGGGACATGTTGAAATTTGGAAAGATGATTATGAAAACAGTCCTTGCATTCAAGGTAACTTCTGCAGCACCCAAATTTGCATGTTGGTACTCCAAATATCTTGTGTCAAGAAGAGAAAGTCGAGCAACAACTGGTTGACCTTTTCTTCCATGATAAGTCAGAGCAATTCGGATAGCACCAAAATGGATATGGGTAAAACCATGGTCTCTCCACTGTCTGGGAAAATCATCTGGAATTTGGAGGGTAATAAATTGTTCCTCTCGAGTGGCAAGAATAGGATGCTGGTCAAGTTTTGAGGTAGCAACATATTCCTTGAATCCTTTTGGTTTATGTTGGACTAAGGAACGAATTTGGGTCCATGGTGCAAATGATTTTCTGGCAAAAGCAGAGTAAGGGTTTATAAGGGGTAGTTCAGTTGAAGATACTTTTTGTTCATCGGGTAGGATATCTACTTCATAGAGATAATCATATTTTTTGGACAAAGTTTTATATAGAGTAGGAGACATATTCATTTTTGCTAGGGAATAGGATGATGGAAACGACTCAGACATATTTAGTAAACTGTTCCTCCCTCCGAAAGGATGGGCTGACTCTAATAAACATCGAATTTTGCATTTTAGGTCCGAATCACGTCAAATGGATTCCGTTTCTTACAAAATTTCACAGATAACCCACATAAGTCATATCCAACCTGTATCGGGCTTTGGAACCAAGATACGAGCCCGATACCACAAGTTTCACATAGAATTTCATTTTCAAAAACCTTTATATTTTTTAGAAAACAATTTTTAAAAAAATTCATTTCTCGGACTTGGGACCTCGGAATTCGATTCCGGGCATACGCCCAAGTCCCATTTTTTTCTACGGACCCTCCGGGACCGTCAAATCACGGGTCCGGATCCGTTTACCAAAAATGTTGACCAAAGTCAACTTTACTCAAATTTCAACACAAAATATCATTTTCATTGGTTTTTCTCATAACGGCTTCCCGGCTACACTCCCGGGCTGCACACGCAAATTGAGGTGAGATAGAAGGAGGTTCTCATGACCTCGGAACACAGACTTAGCTAGAAACACACGGGATGACCTTTTGGGTCATCACAAGTTATGAACTTGGAACTGTAAGTTAAGGACCAAGTGTCCTTAACTTTTGAACTTGGAACCTAAAGTTCAGGACCAAGTGTCCTTAAGTTATGAACTTGGAACTGTAAGTTTAGGACCAAATGTCCTTAACTTTTGAACTTGAAACTTGAAGTTAAGGACATATTGTCCTTAACTTTTTAACTTGGAATTCAAAGTTAAGGACTGTCTGTCCTTAACTTTTGAACTTGAAAATAAAAGTTCAGGACCAAGTGTCCTTAACTTTTGAACTTGAAACTCAAACTTCAGGACCAAGTGTCCTTAACTTTTGAACTTGAAACTCAAATTTCAGGACCTAGTGTCCTTAACTTTTGAACTTGAAACTCATACTTCAGGACCAAGTGTCCTTAACTTTTGAACTTGAAACTCAAACTTCAGGACCTGGTGTCCTTAACTGCTGAACTTGAAACTCAAACTTCAGGACCAAGTGTCCTTAACTTTTCAACTTGAAAATCAAATTTCAGGACCAAGTGTCCTTAACTTTTTCAATACAATTTTCAAAACTATGACAATATTTCCTTAATATTCAGAAGAACAGCAAAAAAGTTAAGGACATTGTGTCCTTAACTTTTTCAATTCAATTTGCAACGGGCACACCAAATCCTTAACATTATGTCCTCAATTTTTATCGAATTATCACAGGACGCGATGTCCTTAACCTTATCAATCCAGAAATTCAAAAAAAAAAAAAATTCAAATTCGTAGCATCAAATTCATAGTAACGAAATAAAAATCAACAGAAACACACAAAAGCATACCTTACTGTAAATTTATGTCGATTTTTTGATGAGAAAGTTGAATTCTATGGTTTCAAATCGAAAGAGAAGCTTCTGCAAATTCGACGATCACAGTCTCTATTGCTGCTGAAGTTAGTTACGTGATGTTGTTGTTGCTGCTGATCGTTAATAAAAGCGTAGGTATAAGTTATAGCAGAAGGGTATTTTGGTCCAGTCAGGTAAAAGTTTATTAAACTAGTGGCTAAAGAATAAAGACATTTAAAATACTGGCTTTATAGTAAAGACAGGTTCTCTTAATGGCTATTTGTGCACATCGCCCTAAAATTTGCCTATATTTTGGCAAAATCCCAAGTCCCAAATCCCGAATCCCAAAACCAGGTGGAGCAAATCCCTCGTAATACACATGTTTTTCCAAAATAAAATTGAAAAATATGTTTTGAAAACGTATGTCCAAACACATTTTCATCTTCAAGCTAAACTTCACCCAAAAAATTTCTAAACAAATTTAAGAATCTATGGCCAAACGCTAGCTTAATTTTAAAAAATTCTTTATAGGGTAGGACATTATAGGTCATACATTCCTGCTTCTCTTTTTATCTTGAAGCTGGCACCAGCACTTTGACATTTTCCTGTTGATACTATGAAAGGAAAGAAACTGATAATTTAAGAGTTAATTGAAATAATTGTTGTAAATTATAATAGCTTCTTTCTAATTTTCGAAATTACAAGTAGCTCTCCTAATATTATATACTAACACTTAAATGAAGATCGAATCACTATTTATACACCCAATAATGATGTTGAATAAAGATAATATTAAATCTGAATATTATTTGAAAAGGAGACAAAAAATTAAAAGAAAGAACATGGCTTCCGATTATCTTCCATCTAATTTCTGGTATAAAGCATACAATGTTAATCTCAAAGTTAATAGTCTAACCTATTTTCAATATTTGAGGGTTACTTTTACCGGTTTTAGATTTAAACCAAATCAATTGTACTCCCTATTAAAAACAAACATTTCAAATGAATATGAAATTAATATATTTTATTCTAAATTTATTGCATGCAGCTAATAAAGTCATTAAGCATTTATCAATAAGGGATGTGAACACCTAATTTTTGCCCCGCATGGAAATTACTCCTAAAAATAATCAAAAATAAACTGTTATGAATTTTAGGAGTTTTTTCTCTATTTGGTTGCATTTCATACATGTTTAATACTTTAAAATTATAGAAAAATCATAAAAAATTGTCACATTTTCATTTCATGTCATCTTAGGTTTAACTTGCATTTTTAGGATTTAATTACGTTATTAAATGCATCTTTTAAATAACTAAAAATCAAAGATCGCATTCTTGGGTTAATTAATTAATTAATTGCATTAGTCTGTCATTAGGTAAAATAAATATATAGCCTAGCCAAAAAATGGAATTTAAATTAAGATTTGAGTCTAAATGGTTAATTGCGCAAAGCCTAATAAAGAAGGAAAAGGTAATTTTTTAAAAGTTTGAACTTGAATTTGGGCCCAACACTTACCCATCACACCAATTCCACCCAGCCCAAGAGAAAACCGGTCCAGAACCCACGACCCGCCAACCCGACCCGTTCCCTCTCATCTATTAAAACAAACTTAAAAGCTAGACAAAAGGAGGAGACCTAGTCGCTATCAAGAGTTGCGACATTCCCCCCTTGCTGCCTGCTCACCATCTCCTCTTCAACAGAGACCTAGACACAAAAATCCGACCTCCATCTTCAGCAGCGAGAAGGAGAACTGTGATGACCCAAAAGGTCATCTTATGTAATTTAAGCTATATCTGTGTTATGGGGCTCCGAGAGTCTCCGTTAGTCTCGCCTCGTTATGCGTGCGCAGCCCGGGCGTGTAGCNAATAATAAAGGATTTTGAAAATGAATAATTATGTGAAAACCGTGTTGCCGGGCCCGCATTATGGTTCCGGAGCCCGGAACAGGTTTATTATATGTTATGTGACTTATCTGTGAAATTTGGTGTAAAACGGACTTGAAATGAGTAGTTTCGGATAAAAAATGAGACTTTGAGATTTTTAAAGAACTAGAAATGTGGCTTGGAAAGTAGTGTTATGTTCCCGAGGTCCGAATGAGATT
>MDKH01009191.1:0-26350 GCA_005239495.1 Nicotiana undulata | reverse complement strand
AAGGAACACAAGTTCATATCAACAATTCGCTATGTGGACTCAAGGCACAATGACTCTCACCAAACAGTAATTCATGTACACGGTGTTGCCATAATCGTTCAACTCAATTACATCATTTCACATTACCCTTTTTTATTACTTACCACGCACGGTTTTTAGCCATTATATACATTCCCACACTTGGGCACATTAACATTCTTTCATTCATTAACACATACTTTCATATCGATACCCTCGAGCATTTACGAGCTTTGCACATAATAAGATAGGCACAACAAACCATTTTTCACAATCTCAACTAGCATAGTAGTCAACAAGAAATTCAGGGAGCGAAGTATTACGCCTCAACACAATTGGACAGTCAATTCACATAGTCTCAAACAAAGTTCACATACCGTATGCTCGGACACCAACAAGAGGATTCTACAAAGGTTAAAGTTAGCCATACATACCTGGAGTCGAAGATCCCTTCTAATTCCTATTCCCAAATCACTGGACCGTCAAGCAACGTCAATCTAATTCATAATGTAACACATTCCTCTTAGAATTGGGAATCATGAACACAATTCGAACTCGCCTATGCATTTATCGAATGCTATGAGACCCCTCAGATTACCAACCTCCCTCTTTGTGATTATTTACTCTAAGTCACTTCCCTTTACTAGATTGTGACAATAAATGAACATGCATGCAAGGTTCTTCACTTTCATCTTCAAGAACCCATTTAGGGGAGTTATACTATTAACCAAAAATCTGAAAATTTAAGGAAAATGGGGTGGGGACTTACCTGTTAGAATGAAGAAGAAGATTAGCCTGAGTGATTTTGGAAAACTCAAATTGATGAAGAAGGAGCTTTTTCTCTCAAGAACCCTCTCTCCCCTCTCTCTATTTTGTTCAGAAATTCCTTAAAAATGAAAGAGAGGGGTGTTTTATTAAATAGGGGGTCGAGTTTTAAATTTATAAAATAGGAGCCCCGACACAGAAATGCGGTCAGGAATGCGATTGCATTCCTGCTATGCGGTCCGCATTCTTGTCGCATAGCTGGCCCTCGAATGGGCCAAAATTGGAAAATAATCTGCCCAGGTATGCGACCACTATGCAGTCCGCATACCTGTTATGCGATCGCATAGTGCATCGCATAACCTCCTTCGCAAGAACCGTGGGGCAAGAATGCGACAACTATGCGGTCTGCATACCCAAAATGCGATCGCATTCTGGGCCGCATAGTTGTCCTCAATTTGGACAGTAGCATGTCCAGGTATGCGACCATTATGCGGTCCGCATACACGTTATGTGATCGCATAGTGCGTCGCGTAACAACACAATTCTGGAAAATTTTATTTTTCATGTTTCGGGGTACTTTTTACTCAAAATAGGTCCGTTTTAAGAGTTTCTACAGTTATAACAACACAGGGACCTATTCGGGCATTATTCTAGACATAGAATTTTACGGGTCTTTACAACAAGAAAGTGAATATGGCAGTCAATTAGTTGACGCATTTGCATCAGTCATGGGACCTGAGCATGCAGGTCGCCTAAGATTGTATGGACGTGGGGTTACCAAAACGGCCTTAAAAAGAAAACTAGGAGATTTTAGACCATCTTCAAGTTCTACTGATGAGATGATGCAGCAAAAATTGGAAGAAATGGAAGAAAGGATGCAACAAAGAATGCTGGAAATGTTCAACGCACAAAAAGATGTTATGGAACTAGAAGTTGCAGTTAACATCATTTCACAACTTAAGCGTCTGAATCTAGGACTACGGGTTGATCCTAACATGCTAGCTTTCAATGCTCGTTCACCTGGAGAAGCTTCCTCTGCACATCAAGCTGCTATGCAACTAATCAATCGTCTATCTATTTGGAGTAACAATCAAGGTCAGTACGTACTCCAAATGTTACACCCCTTCTTTTCGTTATTCCTCCTCCTCCTCCTCCTCCTCCTCCTCCTCCTCCTTTCTTCTTCTTCTTCTTCTTCTTCTCCTACTGTTGCTTTTCTACCACTGCTCTCTCTGATCTGTTCTATTTTTTTAGAGGGAAGTTATTAAGATGACTAAGTCTGTCTAGTCATTTTCTAACTTCGCCTCCGGCACTTTGTCGTTGCGTAACTATGTGGTTGCCTTGACGGCTATTTGTTGTTGTATAGTTCTTTGCGTGTTGTTTTGGATATTATAATCGTGCTGGATGAAAAGTTGAAAACTGCAGCAGCTTCCAGCGCTCCAGTGTCTTGAATATCTTAGAAATGTTGCCTTGATTATTTCGAGTTGGGCCTTGTAAAGAATTGACTAGTAGGAGATTGGAGTACTGTAATCTTGATTGTTGTTAGGTAATTATTTGTTGTTTTATGTAGAGCAATTGTTATCAGTCTGGTTGAAGCAGTTTAACCTGTTTGTACCAGTACCCCATCAAGTTGCAAAAGATATTTTTGAGTACTGGTGGGGTTTGTGAAGGTAAACTATAGGTTTCTGTAAACTGACAAAGACATGGAATAGGGGAAATTTATATTACACATTTTCTCTATTTGTACACCTTTTAATGTTCTGCAGTAGAAGTAATGTGTTTGGGTTTGTAAGTTGTAAATTTGACATGATAGTACAAATTAGGTGTGATGTCTTTGGAATTGTGGAGATGGAGAAACCATTTAATTGGTGTGCTCACGTGAAAGCAATTTCTAAAAGATTGGCTGATATGAGCTATGTTGCAATGTTTTTTCAAAGTCAATATTGCAAAAATTCAGTTTCGATATGTATTTTTCTTGACTGTTTTTGCTATACTTTGCATTGAATGTATCCACTTCAGATTGTTACTTGCAAAAAAAATATATTGATGAAAACTGTTAGTTTAGTTGGCTACCGGAACTGTTAGATTGTTCATTTGCTTATGTTTTATGTTTGAATTGGTTCAAAATGAGAAAAACAAAGAACTCTCAATTTGCCTGAATGCATATGCTTATAAGTTTGGTTTTGATGATTTAGATTTGTTACTAAACTTTGGCTTCTTCATATGTGTGAACTTGTTTCTTTCTCCTGGAAACTTTGTGCTTTATGCATTGTTTATGGACTATACCCATTCTTATAATGGTAAACCAACACTTAAAGGGTAATGACTTTATTTATTCTCTTTTGTAGGTGGAGCAACTAAAGAAAGGGAAGATGGAGATAGTGAAGATCTAGACCTTACTTAAGAAGAACTTTGAATTGTTGTTGATATTCTAGGAGTCTTTTGTTATCAACTTTTGAAACTTTAACTTTTGAAGTGTTCAATTGTAAAACTTATGTGATCGGGTTAAAATATTTTGCTATTATAGTTATTATTAGCTTATTGCACATGAAAGATTGTGAAGTATTTTATCTTTTTAGTTATATAATTTCCAGGTTATTACAAATATTTACATATGTAAATATTATTTACAACCAGGGCAATGATGTCAATTAAATTGTTACAATAGCCTAATAGAACCGTTGCAATAAGCACAAAAGCCGTAGACATTCTAATCGTTCCAATAGGTCTTGCAAACCGTTCCAAAAAGTGCAACAAACCGATGCAATTGGCAATTCAAACCGATGCAATAGAAATAAAACTGTTACTGTAGCGTAATGAAACCGTTAGAATATCTGTATATAAACATTGCAATAGCTTATACAACCGTTGCAATAAATTATATGGTAACGATTTCCAACCGTTGTAGTAATAATATGGTACAGTTTACAACAGTTGCATTAAACTCTATGGTAGCGGTTTTAAATCGTTGCAGTTGAAATGAATACTCGTTGCTTCAGATAGAGGGAAAATCGTTGTGATGTATGGCCTTATAACAACGGTGTGGTCAACCGTCGCAAGAATCGTTGCTCTAGATCTATTGTAACGCGAGCGGATGTAACGGTCGCTAAACCGTTCCAATACATCTATGGCAACGGTTTACCTATCATTTTCAACGGTTTTCCCACTGTTGCCATAGGCCCATTTTCCAATAGTGTACAGATGATATCAGAGTCACTCTTGTGTCAGCCTTACCGATGGTCAGTCAGAGTTCAACTGAGTTTAGACAAACCCCGGTCAGGCGGGGCAAACCTTTATACTGGGTCTAGGTGAATCCCATGCGCTGGAGCAAACCTCAGCGAGGACGTTGAATCCATAAGAGGTGGTGTACGTAACATCCCAGACATTAGACAGAGTCCCACATCAGCAAAACACAAGAGGGATGCTGAGTATATAAGTTAACAAGTCTTAGACCCTAGTGATGTAATTTAAACCCGTGAGGACCGAGGCACATTGCGGACAAAATCACTAGCGGGCTGCACTATTATAAATTCACGTACCAATAATAACAACCGCACGGACAACTTACTAATTTGCTTAAATTCAAAGTCCAATTGTACGTGGTGTATTAGTTGTCGTAGCAATGGATCCCTGCTCTGAATTGATGCAACTTAGCAATTGCTCTTTAGTATTTTGAGTTCAGCCCTATTTAGTTCAAGTTAGCCTTTGCCTTTCTTTTATCTTCTTTTCGACTTGTATGCAACAAAACGTCACTTTTTGTATGCTCAAAACGATTCTTTACTCAAAAAGTAAGATGCGTATTTATTGTGTGAAGCTAAACAACTGGTCCCTCCAAGGGCAGTCCAATACACAACATTTCGCACTTATGTAGGGTCCGAAAAAGACCGCATCCCATGAAAGTGTGATGTAGGAAACATATCTGACACAAGCATCAGTAATTGATTCCACAACTTAAACTCGTAGCCTATAAATCATATTAAGATAACTTTATTGTTACTCCAATGCTACCTTCAATTGGTTCATCTATCACCCAAATTAATTTATGATGGTTTCTAAAAAGAACTCCCACAAAATCACAAATGAAAGTATTTATTTATTAGATAAAAGTAAGATCATTCATGATGAGAGGATTAACTTGTGACCATGCATGGAAGCTAGAAACTCCTAAGAAATGGAGCTTTTTCTTAGACTTTTTTTTGGGTAGAAAAGATAGTAGATTATATATATATATATGATTTAAGAAATGCGTACAAAGGGGTGGCTTACAGTGTCTATTGTTGTACCATGTAGTCTATCATTACAACAAAATGTAGATGATGTAGTAGCAACTAAGTTAATACTACCTAAGTTACAAGTACTTCCTAGGTTACTATTAGTATGCTGCATCATATGGGCCTGCTTGGGAACAGGTTGTTGCCAGACTTGTGTTGTTGCCAAGTTCTTATCCTCAGCCAAAAAGTGTTCAGCAAAAGAAGGTACTTCTACAAAGACAGTTGATATGGAGTCATCTTCCTGGTTTTTCCCTGCGTTAGCTAAGCAGTCAGCCACCCTATTGGTCTCCCTGTACACATGTATGACGGATGGTTTACCTAGCCGGTCCAGGATGTACCTGCAATCATTAAGTAAATTATCAAAGGGTGAGTGGTGCATTGCAAGCAGATGAGTGATCTCTTGTGCGTTAACTTCTACTTCCAGTGGAAACAGAGCACGATGCAGTGCGAGCTGTAGACCAGTTTTTAGAGCTTGCAATTCAGCTTGCACAGGCGAGTGTGTTGGTATTAACCCCATAAAGCCAACAATCCAATCCCCGTTAGAGTTCCTTATTAGGCCACGATTTCCAGCGCTTAAGGAGCAGTGAGAGCCGTCAGTGTTAAGTTTGTATGTAGATGCTGCTGGTGAAATCCATCTTTGGCTTATTTTTCTTGTTTTTTTATGTTTAGAACAGTGAGCAACCAGGTATTTATATTCAATTGCTCGCTGGTTAACCCAATGGACTTTAGCTTTGGCTCTTGTGGAGGCAAATAGATTATTATTGCGAGTAAGCCAAAGGTGCCAAAGACAATATGGAAGGTATGTGCCCGGATTTATATTGTAAGAATGTTGAAGTCTTTATGTGTTAGGAGCTTGCACATTGAGGAGCATGTATCAGAAGTTTGGGCGAGGACGTTGGTGATGTGAAGGAAACCAAGGTCCTGCCAGAATCGTTTTGCATTTATGCAGGAGAAGAATATGTGGTTAATAGTTTCGTTTTGGTCATTGCAGTATTGGCACGTAGCATTGTCTGTTATTTTGATTTTGTGGAGGTATTCGTTAGTAGGTAATTTTTTGTGGAAGATTAGGCAAATGAAGGCTCTAATTTTAGATGGTACAGGTAACTTCCATATCCATGCATATGGTATAGTAGGTGTGGGTTGTTTGTATGAGTGATTTTCCAAAGCATTATACATGGAGCTTAAAGTAAAGACGCCAGAAATGTTAAGGCCCCAATGAATAGTGTCTTGTGTGATGTTGAAAGTAGATATGTAGACTGATTTAATAAGATTAATCAATTCATGAGGTAATTCAAAGGTATTTGGCTCCAATCCCACCCCGTATCGCTCAAGATGGAGGAGACATCCGGTAACGGGCCTTGAATTTTTGAGGCTACGAATTTTTGTTCCCACCTTAACCCACGGGTCATTCCAGAAATTTATATGAAAGCCTCTCCCTACCTGCCATTGAAGGCCTAGTTGACAATGTTGCCATCCCTGGATAATATTAGCCCAAGTGGAGGAGTGAGATGAAGGATTGGGAGAGTTCTTTAAATATTTAGCTAGGAGCACTCGGACCCATATTGCTTGTGGATTATTAAAATCCCTCCATGCAAGACTAGCCAACAGAGCTATGTTTTTTTGCCTAAGTTTCCTAATGCCTAGACCTCCTATGTCTATCGGGGTAGTTACTTCTTTCCAACTGGGAAGGTGTAATTTCTTTCGTGTCACTGTAGTTCCCCAAAGGAAATTCTTTTGATATTGCTCCATCTTTTTTATAATATTGGTGGGCATCTTAATGTACTGCGTTATGTGGTTGGGTAGGGAATTAAGAGTCGCTTTAATTAGAGTAGCCCTCCCTGGTAGAGTAAGAAAATTAGTTTTCCAGCCTGCCAGTTTATTTTTAAAATTGTCAAGCAGGAATTGAAAGTATGCTTGCTTAGGTCATGAGTGAAACATGGGAAAACCTAAGTACTTTCCAAATGAGTTACCCTCTTTCAAATTGAAGGAACTCTTGACAAAGGTTCTATCATTACTACTGCAATTTTTAGAGAAGAAAACTTTTGATTTTTCAAAGTTAATTTTCTAACCTGATTGCTTGCAGAAGCTGTTCAATACATCAATAATTGTGTGACAACTAGTGGTGGAGGTGGTTGATAGGAGGATAATGTCATCCGCAAAGAATAGATGAGAGATTTCAGGTCCTTTTGGCGACAGTTTGATAGGTCGCCATTGGAGATGGTCTACAGCAGTATTAATGCTACGGGAGAGCACTTCCATACATAAGATGAACAGATAGGGCGATAATGGGTCCCCTTGCCTTATGCCTCTTGTAGGTTGGAAATAGGGTGTGTTGGACCCGTTGATTAAAATTTAAATAGTTGGGGTGGTGATACAAGACATTATTAAGTCGATGAGAGATGCCGGTAAATTGAAGTATAGAAGAGAATTTCGTATGAATGACCATCCAAGTCTATCAAAAGCCTTTTCTAGGTCGAGTTTGAGAAGCATAGAACCAGATTTCCCTTTTTTCTTATTTAGGTAATTTAAAGCTTCCTGAACGATTATGGCATTATCAGAAGCTCGCTTTCCTTTTTGAAAGCTTGTTTGAGTGGGGCCTATGAGTTTAGTAATAATTGGCTTAAGCCGATTAACAATAATCTTAGTGATGATCTTGTATAAAGTGTTACAGAGACTAATGGGCCTGAATTGTTGAATGGTCGTGGGGTGTTTTATTTTAGGAATTAAGCAGAGTAGTGTTTTGTTTAATTCTGTCGGGATTTGTTTTGTATGAAATATTTCTAAGCAAAATTTTGAAACCTTATGGCATATTTTCCTCTAGTATTTTTGATTAAAAAAAAAGGATCTAGTCCATCCGGTCCAGGAGCCTTATGTGGTTTAAAGCTATGGAGTGCCTGAGTTATTTCTTGATGTCTGAGTGACTCTTCTAGGTGTTGAATATCAGTCGGTGTAATGTTACAGTGATTCCATAATATCTGAGTGTTAGTGGAAAATAATTATTGTGTCCTAAAGAGTTGGCTATAGTAATTTAAGATTAAATTTTTCAAATCTGATTGGTCATAAATCCAGTTGCCTCTTGTGTCTTTTAGGGCTGTTATACGATTTTTTCTACGTCTATGTAGTGTAGTCATATGGAAGAACTTTGTATTTGCGTCTCCATCATTTAACCAGTGAACACGAGATTTAAGTTTCCAAAAATCCTCCTCTAGCCTTAGAATATTACTATACTCTAGATTTAATTGAGCTTCTAGGTTTTGGAGAAAAATACTAGTAGGGTAATGAATAGAAGACTGAATTCCTTGTAATCGGGCTAGTATTTTCCTTTTGCGGTGGAAAATGTTCCCAAAAGTATTGTGATTCCAGGTGGTGGCTACTTCTTTAAAGTTATCAATAATCCTAAGAAGAGGTGCATCTGATGTCCAAGCCTGGTGGACAAGATGTTGAAATTGAGGGTGAGATGCCCACATAAATTCAAAGTGAAAAGGTTTATGATGTACGTTGTGATTAGGATGTAAATTAATAAGTAAGGGGCAATGGTCGGAATGAGTGCGGGGAAGGTGTGTAACAGTAGATTCTGGGTGTAACATTAGCCATGCATAATTTGCTAGGAATCTATCTAGTCTTTCTAAGATTGTATGTCCTAATCGTTGTTTATTTGTCCAAGTAAATCGATTTCCCTGGTACCCTAAGTCAGTTAATTCACAATAGTTTAAACATTTTCTAAACTTGTCTGATCGAGAATTATGAATTGATAGTCCGCCAAATTTTTCCCTAGCTTCAAGTATTTCATTGAAATCGCCTCCTATTAGCCATGGCATGTTAGTTGTGTCTTTTAATCTAGCTAGGTTGTTCCAAAGGGTATGCTTTAAATTTAAATCATGACTGGCGTATATAGAAGATAATAACCAAGTTGGTTTAGAGGGACATACCTGGACCAAGCAGTGGACCTCTTGATCAATAACCTGCATCTCCCTTACGTTGGTACGATCCTCCTGCCACATAACTATTATACCACCTACTAGACCATTTTCAGGGGCTTGTGCCATATTGGTGAAATTAAAATCAGTAATAAGATGCGTATGGTCATGCATGTGAGTCTCAAGCAGTATAGCCAGTTTTGGTCTATGATTATCCAGTAGGGACCTAAAATGCCTTCTAAACTCAGGGTTATGCGAGCCTCTACAATTCCAGATTAAGAAATTCATATAAGAGTTAGGGCTTGCTATCTGACCTGCCGGAAGTTGGGTCGTCTGATCCAGACTCATAGGAAGCTGCAGAAGCGTCGTAATGATCACCATGGCATACTTCCCCGCCTCTTGGTTTGATGGTGGCCTGAAGTTCAGACTGCATGTGACTAGTTCTGGTGGACACTTTAGAATGAATTTTTTTTCGAACTGTTCTTTTAGGTTGTAGAATTGAACATTCTTTAGCCACCAGTATTTTGTCCTTGTCTCCCTCATCTATGCTAGTATTGCAGCTAACTCTTCTCTTATGTTGTTGTCGAGTGGGGGCGGAGATTGTGGTGGTGTTTGTGGTGGAGTGGTTTGAGGAGTGAGATTGTCAAAGTGACTCAGTGGGCTCGAATATGGGGATAGAGGGTTGAAGGAGTTGAGGGGCTGGAACCAAGGGGAATACACTTGACTCATGTGGTGGGGTGGGTAGAAGGGGAGAAGAGTGGTCTGTGTGTTCCATGTTGGACTCATGGGGCTCATAGGGAACTGCCACTGTGGCTGGGTCGAAGAGGAGGCTTGTTGATCGAGTAGTAGTGGTGTCTGTGGATTGTACCACTGTTGGTTGGTATAAGCTTCCATGACCAGACGCATTCCTTCTCTCACGATCTCTGCTAGATGAGTAGGATTATGCACAATCAAAACTATTTCTTGGTTGTTTAGTTCCAGGGTGAAGATCAGAGCGTACCCCTGCAGCCCCATCTCCAGCCATGACTGGAGAGGCATATCTAGAGTCACTGGTTGTGATGTGTAGACCAGTGGAGATTGAATATGGGGTAGTTGGGGCCCCTGCATAGTCAGCCTGGGGAGATGAAAGAGCTAGAAGGTGGTGCTGAGAATTCTATGGTGTGTATTTGTGAGGATGCAGTAACTATTTGGCTGGGTGAATTTGTATTATTAGGTGAGGGTGAAAACTGATGATGAGCATCACATGGTAAGTAATCATATGGCTGGTCTGGGGTTTTGGGAGCCCTAGTGGTTGGGGGTGAATAGGGCATTGTAGCATGCAAAGGTTGTAACTGTGAATTTTGTGATAGAGCAGATGTGGCGGATGATGGGGAAGTTGTGTTTATTTGCTCGTTATTGGATTGGTCCAGGGAATCTAGAGACTTATGACGTGGCTGCTGAAGTTTATGTGTCTTCAGCAGTAGAGGAGTCATGGTAATTGCATTTATGGAGGAGGAAACGTGAGGATGTGGCTCTCGTAAAGAAGTATGAGGGTTAATTATTATTGGTTTACTGGGAAGGGGTATTTGCACGTGAGAGGAAGGTGACGATTGGTGTATCTGATTTGGCGTGTTTGGTAAATGTGAGTCGTCTGACGTGGAGCTATTACGGAATTTAATTTGTGATTTATTTTCAGTGGACTGGACATCTAAGTCCTCTAGTGGCCCAATACTTGTGAGTGGCTGGTAGGGGTTTGTATTTGATTTGTTGGCCTGGGTTGTAATTAGAATAGTTAGGTCTTGGGCCTGGCCCAGGTTGAGATTGTCTTGGGCTAAGGGTGTGGTTAGTGTAGGGTGCTTCTTGGAAGCCACTGCCTATTGCATTCCAGCCCTGCCGGTTAAAGAAATGCGTTTTTGGCGGCCATAAGATTTTTCCGGCAAACGACACAGTTTGCCATTCAGCATCCCTTAATATGTCAGTGTCTCTTATTTGTGTAGTAGTGGTGTTATTGCTAGATGTGGAGGGTTGGTTGCAGGTTGCCGCAGTGGGTGACTGAAGGTAAGAGGTGCAGGCATGTGTGGCATGACCAAATCTCCCACATTTAGTGCATAATATGTTGAGCCCTTCATATAGTAATGCCTGCTTGTGATTGCCTATGTGTAAGTGAGTTTTTAGTGGCACTTCTAGAGGAATTTCGATGCAGATTCTAGCATAGCGCCCTCTAGTAGTGGTCGAAGTGCAGGTGTCTATTTTGAGTAGCTGCCCTAGTTTAGAGCCAATTCGTTGTAGAATTTCATAATCGTAGAACTTCGTTGGCAATTCCGGTAGTCTGGCCCAGATAGCAGCGTAGGTTAGTTGTGCAGATGAAGCTTTGAATTTAGGCTCCCATTTCCTAACCGTTAAGAAGTGGTTTAATATGAACCAGGGGCCACCGTGGAGGGCCTTAACCATATTGTCTTCACGTTGGAATTTGATGAGGAAAAAATCGGATCCGAGGTCTATGATTGGAAGATCCTCTGTTGGCTTCCACAATTCTAATAGTTTAGCTCTCAGCACCTGATGGGTGATTCTTCTACCAAACAGTTTGACAAATACATAGTATTGCCATGGTGCATAGAGTCGTGCCTTATCAGTGGAAGTTATGGGAATGAAAACGTCGTCATCTGTGGTGTTGCTACTAGTTTCATCCGAGAGGTCTGGTGGAGTAAAGGAGATATGGTTACTAGGAAGTGCGGGTAGTAGGTTTTTTCAGTTAGTAGCGTTTGGAGAAAAATTGCTTGTTTTGGGGTGTTCAGTGGTGTGTGGGAGGTATCATCTATTTGCATAGAGCCTATGTCTGGTGGTTCAGTAGGGGATTCTTGAGTTTCACGGTGTGAAAACAGTGGTTCCATACTGGAAGTTTGGTTAAGAGGGGGTTGGAGATGGTGGTGGAGTTTGGAGAGAGAGAGTCGTGTCTACTAAAGCTGTCACTAACGTATTTTTCATAAAGATTGAAGAGTCTGTCAGACAGCCATTAGACCATCCCAGCACCCATGGTTGAAGCTGAGAACGATCATCTACGGCTTCATGGCCCGAAGGCCACAGAGGCTGTTAATCACGCTCTGGTCTAATGGCCACATTTCATCCACCAGACTTGGTTTTCTGTCTCCTTAGAACTCAAGGATACAGTGGTACGAGCCTATAGAGCACTACAAGGAGGGATTAAGCGCTGGCATAGGGAAGTCTTATATCGCACCATCCGTCAAAGTTATTTTACACGCGTTAACTTTTAGCAACTACTGTGAAGAAGAGTACAATCAGAGTTTGAGAAAATACAAGCAGATATTAAAAGAGGACAATATTGATTTTTTGAACTTTGCTAAGGTTGTAGAAGCAGAAACACAGGTTGTTTTCAGGATCAAATATTACCTTAAAATCTCCACAATTGTTTCCTCATTAATTACGAAAACGTGCGATGTTCTATTAGTGAAAAGAGCATTGGTTGGGAAGGAAATCAGAAAAATGAGCAATATCTACTATAGTTTAGCATTAAGAGCCAAATTACATATCCCAAGTTGAGGCAATGGGATTGAAATAGTAGAAGAATAAAAACATTACAAATGAATTGTTATTTATTTTTATTTTTTGTGTGCATTCCATTCAATAAATAACAACGACTTACTATCTTCTTTTGTATATTAAATTATTTTTCGTAAAATTTTAACTCAACATTAGTTACTCGTAGAATTATATTGTCAGTATCAATTTTTAAATATTGATATCACGACCCGAATTCCAACCTCGGGATCGTGATTGCGCCTGACATCCACTTACTAGGCAAGCCGACATGAGATAGTTAAATAGCCAATTTTTTACAATTTAAACAAAATGATGAGAAATAGGAACTCAATCTAATATAGTTTCTAATAAATACAATTATTTTCGAAGGAAATGAATAGTAAAAGAGGGAAGAGGAAGGGGACTTCAAGGTCTGTGGACGCCAATAGATCTACCTCAAGTCTCCATATGCAATGATCCGAGCTGACACACCGTGGGACCAATACCAGAATCTGCACAAGAAATGCAAAAGTGTAGTATGAGTACAACCGACCCAATATACTCCGTAAATGTCGAGTCTAACCTCAACAAGGTATTGATCAAGCTATGACAAAAAATCTACGTAAATAAACATATATATATATATATATATATATATATATATATATATATATATATATATAGACACACACGAAGCAGTAACCAAAACATATATTAACAATCTACAATTGGTATGGGACATGTGAAAGGGGGAAAATACGACAACTACGGCAGGAATGACATCACATAATAGCCAATAAATCACCAACCAATGAAGACAAATAAACCAATTATATAAAAATGGCATGGCATCACCCTTCGTGCTTTTACTCTCGATCTCACCATGTAACAATAGATAAATGAGATGAATGGTATGGCATCAGTCTTCGTGTTTTTACTCTTTTCCTCTCCATAATATAATGAATAAATGATATAAATGGCACGGCATCACACTTCGTGCTTTAACTCTGTTTCTCACTGTGAATTAATCAATAAATGAGATAAATGCATTGGCACGGCATAATCCTTCGTGCTTTAACGCTCTTCATTACCATGTAATAGAAATAATATAAATTCAGGAAATAAATAATGCAAAGAATGTATCTAATGCCAAATGTGACGCCAAGATACCAAACTTCAACTTCCAAAATGCTCAACAATTAACAACTAAGCAATAATTACAGAAGGAATGATCAAATAAGTAATAATCTAACCTAAGCATGGATATCATAATTAAAAAGGGCAATAAATCACAAGGAAACAAGTTTCACCCGCATGCTTTAACCCAACAACAACGCATAAGTACTCCTTACCTCACATATACGTTGTACCCACACATTAAACACGTAGCAAATAGGCAATAAGTCATAATTCCTCAAGTCAATGTTAACCACGACACTTATCTCGCTCCGCAATCAAATCAAAGCTCAACCGGGGTCTTTCCCCTAAAGTTCTCCTCCAAACCAATCAAATCTAACCAAATATCCTTCAAACAATTCAAGAAAGCTTTAGAAACTACCCATGAGTGAAAAATATTCGATCTTTAATGATTTCGGAAAAAGTCAACAAAAATTCAACCCCGGGACCGCTTGGTCAAAACTCGAGATTCGGACCAAAACACAATTACCCATTCATCCCCGAGCCCAATTATATAATTAGGTTCGAAGTCCAGCCTCAATTTGAGGTCTAAATCTCAATTTTACAACAAAAAAAAACTAAATACCTCCTTAATTTTCTACCATGAAGGAGCATAAATTAAGGTTAGAAATCAATGGGTGTGGATGAAAATAGAAGAAAACGAGTTAAAGTACACTAACCTACAAAGCGGGGATGAAATCCCTTTTTGAAATCCCCTCTAGGCCGAGCTCTAATGAGAAGATAGTGAAAATGGGTGAAATCCCAATTTTTAGAAGTTTAGTGACTGAGCGTCAGGTGTTCATCGTGTTCGTGAGACATCTGACACGTTCGCGAAGAGCACTGCCCAGTTGGCCATCGCGATCACGATCAACCCTCTGCGTTTTGCATAGGCTTAGCCCCCCTTTGCCTTCATGTTCGCGAGCCTGGGCTCGTGTTCTTATAGTGTAAAGTTCAATTCTCTAGTCCCCCCTCCTAACACTACGCGTTCGCGAAGGCTAGACCCCCCACGGCACCGCGTTCGCGATGAGTACTTTCCTCCCCTGCCTAGTTTCTCCTTCGATCGCGAGAGTGTTTTCATGATCGCGAAGCACAAAAGGTCAGACACCAGCAACAACCAAAACCAACAGATTTCTTAAGTGCAAAATCACTCTGTAGCCTATCTGAAACTCACTCGAGTCCCTCGGGCTCCAAACCAAACATGCACACAAGTGTAATAACATCATAAGAATTCGCTCGCACGATCAAAATACCAAAATAAAACCTAGAACTACAAATCAGAAGTCAAACGAATGATATTTTCAAAGAAACTCAAGAACATGTAATTTTACAACCGGACGTTTGAATCATGTCAAATCCACTCCGTTTTGCACCATTTTTTGCAGACAAGTCATAAATACTGAAATGAACCTATAACAAGTTCCGGAACTGTAATCTGAACCCGGTAGCAATAAAGTTAACCTACGGTCAAACATAAGAATTCTTTTAGCCTTCAAATTACTAATTTTCAACAAATTTAGTTAGGGACTTCCGAATTCGATTCTAGGCATACGCGAATTCGATTGTAGGCATACACCCATGTCCCAAATCACGATACGGATCCACCGGTACCACTAAAATACTGATTCGGGTCAGTTTGCAAAAAATATTAATCGTAGTCAACTCAATTCATTTTTACGGCTAATTACACATTTTATCAATTTTTTCACATAAAATTATTCCAGAAAGAGATACGGAATGCGCACTCAAATCGAGAAAGGCTAAACAGAGCTATTCGAGGTCTCGAAGCACAGAAATAAAAGCTAAAATTTAAAATTCCTTGAGACCTGCTGCCGCATTAGGTCATTACAATTGACCTTTTCATTACCAAATCTTTAAAAAGACAAAAAGATTGAATTTTTTCAATTTGTATTATTTGATAAAAAAACTGTGAAGAATTTTGACAAAAATCGCAATACATCTGTTGGAAAAATATGCGGGATGGATTTCTTCATTTCATGAGCTAGCTAAATAGGAACAACGTTAATTATTTTGAGGAATAATTTTCAATTTTTTGTTTTATAATTTTATATAATTCATATACATCGTTTAATAATATTTACATAGTTTTCTTTTCAAAATTGTGTACCATTAGTATATGTATACGCGCAAAAACGTGTACCTTAGACGGGTTATTTAAAAACTTAAGTTCTTCTATTAAGGCTTGACGTTACGCCACGTCTTCTGTTGAGCCGCCTAATGTTACTAATAATGTAATTCTAATTTTTATTTTACTTAATATTTACTTTCTCCGGTTCACAATAAGTGACCAGTTTACTTTTTTATTTTGGTTCAAAATAAGTATCATTTATATAATCAAGGAAGAATTTAATTTGTTTTTACAAAATAACCCTTATGTACATATCCCTTAAAAAAATTCTTACTCCTCACATTAAATAGTTAATTTGGGATAGTTTAGTCATAATAGGTATTTTTGTATAGAATTTAGTATTTTCTTAATTGGCATACTAAAAGCAAATTGGTCACTTATTGTAAACTGGAGGGAGTATCACTTATTTTAGATTATAATTTTTTTTAAAAATAACTTGCTAAATTAAGACCACATAAAATGGAATGGAAGGGGTATGATGTAGTTTTATTCACTTTTGGTACATACAAATCAGTGCGAAAATGCTTTTTGCTTGCAGCCTTTGTATAAAGGATTCTGCGTCGTTTTTCCTTTATTTTGAAATTTAGGTCACTGACTGCACGAAAGCTTGACGGACTTTTTCGGTGGGGCTGTTCTTATTTTTCTGTGTCAAAATTGAGTAATTATTAGGTTACCAAATATATGTTATCAATCAGCCGCATTTATACAGCATTACATTTGTTTGTCTCAGAGAATTTTTTGCTACTCAATTTTTCTCATGAGTATCTTTTATCTTCTTCTCCTACTTTTTTCCTTTGTGAAATGGGATAAAGAACACTCATTAATGAACATGAATTACCACCACTATTTACTTGTTAGGTTTTCGTTATTTTTGAATGTGAAGGCAAAACAACTTTTTGATTGACCGCATCCCTGAAAGGCTTCATCAATCTGGCCATCTGGGAAGGGCAGAGGCGAACATTATGAATAGGATAACGGAGAAATAGCGACCTTTCTTTTATTTCATTGTCAGCGAGGTGGTTACAACTTAGATATATGAAGAAAAAAAATGTTTCTCTTATCGTTAGTTTAGAAATACCCATCAGATGTAAAGTAAATTATTTGTTTGGTTCATTTATTTATTCTTGGTTCAATCAAATATCTATCAAAATATCTCTTGCTTAGCTTCTTTTATTTATGTTGCAGTGAGGTGGTTGGATATATGAAAGAAAAATGTTTATCTTATCTTTAGTTTAGAAATATCCATCAAATGTCTAGAAGTAAATTACTACTACTCTTACTTTTGTTTAGCCTTTTAAAATTGGGTTATAACTTTTGACATGTTATCCACCCTACAATTGTAAAAGCAGTAAACTTTCGTCTTCTCTCTCTATATTGAGCTTTTATCTGGCATATTACACTTGGTTTCTTAAGTTGTTCTAATTTAGACATAGTTTTAACTTGCTCTAGTTTAGAGTTAATTTATTGAAACTGAGAAAAAGTATCTCCATTTTATTTCCTTCATTTGGTGCTGCGCTGTCCTAAATAAACATATCTAGCATCTCTCTATGCACCAAAAAACATTTTAGATGTGGGAGATGATTTTGCGGCGTCTAGTAAGTCTTGAGATGAGATGACCAAGTTAGTATTTCATATACTTACTTTTTTCAAAACTTTTTTCTTTTCCTCCTTTTGCAAATTCTAACGAGTTTGATGGCATCCATAAAGGAAATATCACAAGGTTCATTTCATTTACTCATCGACTTTTTGTTGTTGTTGAGAACTTCGCTAATTTTACTAAAGAAAAAGTTTTTGAAATCCAACCTTTCTAAAGATTGGATGTCTAACTCTTCATTTTCACAAATTGATAGTTGATTAGTCATAATCTAGTTGGAAGGGGAAGAAACGGTTCGGCTAAAAATGACTCTTACCTTTTCTTTTACGAGTTCATGACTCATGTGATCATTAATCCATCCAAAATTATGGACTATAGTCATATTCTTTTCATTTATATAGGAAAGTTATTTCTATTACACAAATGATCACTCAACCGGAATTATCAAATTTTTTGGTGCAAAAATATGACATAACAGCCCATAAGAATATTTATATTTTTTAACCAAATAAAATAATTAACACCGAAACAAAATAGAAAATCCACCCATACACCCAACCTAACCCGCTAAAAACAACTAAGTAAAATCAAATGCTAAAAAGCATCCCTATTGTTAATGCATCACTCTTCTTCTTATAAAAAGCAAACTTTTTTTCAGGGTTTCACTCTAGTCTTTATTCTCGTACCCATTATTATTTTACAAAAAGTAGAAAAAAATCTGAGAAAAGAAGAATATAGGTCATTGCGAAAAGAAGTACACAAGTCACTCTAGTCCTTAGTCTTTAACCTCGCACCCATTATTATTTTATAAAACTAAAGTAAAATCATGAAAAAGAAGAAATCTGCCTTTATAAGAAAAGAGATGCATTTACATCAGGGATGCCATTTAGTATTTGGTGATGAATTTTATTTTTAGTGGGTTGGGTTGGGTGTATGGGTGAATTTTCTATGGTTTATTTGGGTGTTAATTATTTTATTGGGTCCAAAAATATAAAGTCTATGTGGACTGTCACGTCACATTTTTTCACCGAAAAGTGTAATAATTCCAGTTGATCAGTGACTATCTATGTACAATATGTTGTAAAACATATAGTAATTCTAGATGTCCACTACTTTCACCCATGATGTAAAGAACCTTTCACTACTTATCACTTTTATGATGGTAACTCACACACCTCCATAACCTCTCCCCATGATCTTCCCCCACGATCTCAAAGGTTAATGTCATGTTTAAGACAATCCTTTTGTAACCTTCAATGTAATAGTATAAATAGAGGCATGAAATGTGATATGTGATACACTTGAACACTTGATGAAATAAGAAAGTTATATCTTCTTATCTTATTCTACTTATCTTCTTATTTTATATTGTTACTTTGAGCTACATTTCTTAATACGTTATCAGCACGAAATTGAGCTCTTTTCGTTGTTCAGGTATATTTGTTTATTTTGTTTTCTTCGTCGTATATTTTGATTTCATGATTAGTGTCTTTAATATGCAATTTCATAATTTCTCACATCTCTAGATATATGTAAAATAAAGAGTTATTTGCATGATTGTTATGTGAAAGTTGCTAATTTTCATGTTAGTAGAATTAAATGATAGAAAAATACTTGTTTTATGTTGTTCGACATTTAAAATTGTGTTAAAGCTAGAAGACATTTTTGTTCTAGTTAACATCAAAGATATACTAATAATTTGATGTTAAAAAATAATATTCTTTTCTATGGAATTATCACTTTAAATGTAGATCACAAATTTGATATTATATCATTAAGATTGTTTACGCTATTATCCTAATGATTTCTAATTATTTATATTCTTTGATAGTTTTCACTATGTCGAATTTGTCAAAGCTTGAGCTTATGGCACTTGACATTTCTGGAAAAAATTACCTATCATGGGTTCTCGATGCTAAGATTCACTTAGCCGCTAAAGGCCTTGGTGACACCATTACTCAGGGTAATGAGGCATCGAGCCAGGACAAAGCGAATGTCATGCGTCATCATTTGGATGAAGGTTTGAAGGTTGAATATTTAACAGTGAAAGATCCACTTGAATTGTGGACTGGCCTGAAGGAAAGGTATGATCACCTTAACGCTACGGTATTGTCAAGGGCTCGGTAGGAGTGGATGCACTTGCGGTTGCAAGATTTTAAGACAGTAAGTGAGTATAACTCTATTGTATTTCGAATAACTTCCCAGTTGAAATTATCTGGGGATATTATGAATGATGAGGATTTGTTGGAAAAAGACTCTTACGACTTTTCATGCCTCAAATATGGTACTACAACAGCAATACCGTGAAATGGATTTTAAAAAGTATTCTGAATTGATCTCATGCCTTCTGGTGGCTAAGCAACATAATACCATTTTGCTGAAAAATCATGAAGCCCGTCCCACAGTGTCAGCTTCGCTTCCTGAAGCGAATATGGCAGCTAGACGTGATAAGTCTGAAAAAAGACAGAATGATAATCATGGACATATGAATGCACGTGGGCATGGCAATGGTAAGAGACGATATAATAGTCGTCATCGTGGTGGTCATGGCAAACGAGAGAACAATATGGGTTCTCAAAACAATCCTTCAAGAGGCAAAAGCGGTAATTGCCACCGCTTTGGCATGAAAGGTCATTGGAAAATTGAATGCCGTGCACCTGGAATTTTGTCAGGCTTTATCAAAACTCCATCAAAAGAAAGACAAATAATGTTGGAGCATCTTCTGCTTATTCCCCAGTGGAGTCTCACTTGACCTTTAAAAATGATTTTGAGGCAGGGCCTTCAAACAAAAATGATGACAATGCTGAGGCAAATCTTGCTTTGAATGATGATGATTTTGAAAGCCTCAATGATCTTAATCATTTGAAAGCTGAAGACTTCTTTGGAGATCAAAACTAACATTTGATCATTTTACTGAGGAATGCAATTATGTTGTTTTCAGTATTTTTTTCCTCTCGTTTTAAAGTTATTTTATGTTCAAGTAGTACTTAAGTTGTCGTATGTTATTGTTAGGTTTTTCCGTATTTCTCATGGTGTAATTTTATTTTTTTTATGAAGAAAATAAAATTTCCCAATCTTCAGTTGGATCCAAGATGAGTAATGAAGATTTATGCCTTTTGGATAGTGCTACAACTCACACAATATTAAGAGAAAAGAAATTTTTCCCTTATTTGGTTATGAAAAAGACATATGTTAATACAATATCTGGTAGTACAAAGTTAATTGAGGGCTCTGGAAGAGCGACCTTATTACTATCTGGAGGAACGATATTAACAATTAATAATGCATTGTATTGTAGTAAGTCTCGAAACTTGTTGAGTTTCAAAGCTATTAGCCAAAATGGATATCATGTTGAGACCTCTAATGAAAGAAAGGTTGGATACCTTTATATTAATACAATAATAGAGGGGAAGAATGTGTGCACGAAAAATTACCCGTATTTTCTTCCGGATTGTACCACACAAACATTGGTGTGGTTGAATCATATGCCATAGTAAGCAAAAGGTTTACTAATTCTAATGATTTTATCATTTGGAATGATCGGTTAGGCCATCCCGGTTCTAACATGATACGCAAAATAATAGAGAATTCAAAGGGGAACACATTGAAGAATAAGAAGATTATTCAATTTAAGGAATTCTCTTGTGCTGCTTGTTCTCAAGGAAAATTGGTTACTAAACCATCAGCAGCTAAAGTTGGGATTGAATCCTCTGCATTTCTTGAACGTATACATGGTGATATATGTGGGCCTATACACCCTCCATATGGACCATTCAAGTATTTTATGGTCTTGATAGATGTATCTACAAGATGGTCATATGTGTGCCTATTGTCAACTCGTAATATGGCATTTGCGAGATTGTTGGCCCAAATAATAAGGTTAAGAGCTCAATTTCCAAATTATGCAATTAAGACAATTCGTCTCGATAATGCTGGTGAATTTACATCTCAGGCCATTACTGATTATTATATGGCCACTGGAATAAAATTTGATCATCGAGTTGCTCATGTTCATACTCAAAGAGGTATAGCATAATCATTGATTAAACGCCTCTAATTAATAGCTAGACCATTGCTAATGAGGACAAAATTCCCCTTTCAGTGTGGGGACATGCTATTTTGCATGCAGTGGCACTTGTGCGCATAAGGCCAGCTAGTTATCATGAAGTCTCCCCATTACAGTTGGCTTTTGGTCAGGAGCCAAATCTTTCCCATCTAAAAATTTTTGGATGTGCGGTATATGTTCCAATTGCTCTACCACAACACACAAAGATGGGTCCCCAAAGAAGGTTGGGAGTATATGTTGGTTATGAATCTCCTTCTATTATTAAATATCTGGAGCCTATGACATGAGATTTTTTTACAGCCAGATTTGTTGATTGTCATTTTAATGAATCAGTTTTTCTAATATTAGGGGGAGAAAATAAACGGCTAGAAAAAGAGATATATTGGAATGTATTATCTCTATATCATCTGGATCCTCGTACAAATCAATGTGAACAAGAAGTTCAAAAGATTATGTATATGCAAAATATTGCAAATCAATTGCCAGATGCATTTACTAACCTTTCACGGGTTACTAAATCGCATATTCCAGCTGTAAATGCTCCAATTCGAGTTGATGTCCCAGCTGGACAATATGATAATGCAAATGAGTCTAGGCCACGCCTTAAACCTGGTAGACCAATCGGTTCCAAGGATAAAAATCCCGAAAACGAAAAGGAGCAAATGATCAAGTAGGTTCTAGTACTTGGAAATTATGAAAATGAACAGATCTCAATAAGTTATGTCTCTACGGGAAAAAGGTGAAACCGAAATAACGTTGTTGTTAACAACAGTTTTGCATATAATGTTGCAGGTGACATAATGCAACAAGATGAGGATCATGAACAAAAATCTGTCGATGAATGTAGACAAAGAAATGATTGGCCAAAATGGAAAAATGCAATTCAAGCGGAATTGGCTTCACTCGAAAAACGTGAAGTTTTCGGACCAATAGTCTGAACGCCTGAAGGTGCCAAGCCAACGGAGTACAAATGGGTTTTTGTGCGAAAACGAAATGAGAAAGGTGAAGTCGTAAGATATAAAGCACGACTTGTTGCGCAAGGGTTTTCGCAAAGTCCTTGCATTGATTATATGGAGACATATTCTCCTGTGGTAGATGTAATTACCTTCAGGTATCTAATAAATCTTGTAGTCCATAAAAAGCTTGATATGCAGTTGATGGATGTTGTCACAATCTACTTATATGGCTCCCTGGACAATGAAAATCCCTGAAGGATTTAAAGTTCCTGAAGCACATAAAAGTTCAAGGGAAACTTGTTCAATAAAGCTTCAGAAATCCTTATACGGGTTGAAGCAATCACGGAGAATGTCGTACAATCGTCTTAGCGAGTATTTGCTAAAGGAAGGGTACAAAAATGACCCTATTTTCCCATGTGTCTTTATTAAAAGATCAGGATCTGAATTTGTCATCATAGCTATGTATGTTGATGACTTGAATATCATTGTAACTTCTAAAGAGCTTCCAAAGGCTGTAGAGTGTTTGAAGAAAGAATTTGAAATGAAAGATCTTGGTAAGACAAAATTTTGTCTTGGCCTATAGATTGAGCATGTAACAAATGGAATTTTTGTCCATCAATCAACATACACTGAAAATGTGTTAAAGTGACTTTACATGGATAATGCACATCCATTGAGTATCGCAATGGTTGTGAGATCGCTTGACATAAGTAAAGATCCATTTCGGCCTCAATAAAATGACGAAGAGCTCGTTGGTGATGAAACTCCATATCTTAGTGCAATGGGGCACTGATGTATCTTGCTAACAATACCCGGCCAGATATTGCTTTTGCTGTAAGAGTATTAGCAAGATTCAGTTCCTCCCCAATAAGAAAATATTAGAATGGTGTTAAGCATATATTTAGATATACTCGGGGGACTCTAGATATGGGATTGTTCTATTCTAATGAATTCAAGTCAGAAATGATTGGCTATGACGATGCAAGTTATTTTTCTGATCCACATATAACCGCATCTCAAACAGGCTATTTGTTTACATATGGAGGTTCAACTATATCATGGCTTTCAATGAAACAAACAATAGCTGCCACATCTTCTAATCATGCTGAGATAATAGCCATTTGAAGCTAGTCGGGAATGTGTTTGGTTGAGATCAATGACTCAACATATTCAGGAAATGTGTGGTTTTCTTATGAATAAAGATAATCCAACTATACTATATGAAGACAATGATGCTTGCATCGTTCAATTGAAAGGAGGATACATCAAAGGAGACAGAACAAAACACATTTTATCAAAGTTCTTTTTCACGCATGATCTTCAACTAAATGGTGAAATTAATGTTCAACAGGTTCATTCATGTGAAAATTTGGCTGATCTGTTCACTAAGGCATTACCAACGTCAACATTTGAGAAGTTGAGACAAAAGATTGGAATGTGACGTCTTCGAGAAATAAAGTGATGTTTTCATGAGGGGGAGTAAGATATATGTTGTACTCTTTTTCCCTTAGCCTAGGTTTTGTCCCACTGGGTTTTCCTGATAAGGTTTTTAACGAGGCAGCAAATAAAGCGTATTAGAGATATGTGTACTCTTTTTCCTTCACTAAAATTTTTTCCCACGTGGTTTTTCTTAGTAAGGTTTTAACGAGGCATATTATCTATTTTTGGACATCTAAGAGGGAGTGTTGTAAAACCTATAGGAATTTGTAGATGTCCACTACTCCCACTACTTTCACCCATGATGTAAATAACCTCTCACTACTTATCACTTTTATGATTGTAACTCCCACACTTCCATAACCTCTCCCCATGATCTTCCTCCATGATCTCAAAAGTTAATGTCATGCTTTAAGACTATCCTTTTGTAACATTCAATGTAATAGTATAAATAGAGGCATGAAATGTGATATGAGACACTTGAATACTTGATGAAATAAGAAAGTTATCTCTTCTTCTCTTATTCTACTTATCTTCTTATTTTATATTGTTATTTTGAGCTACATTTCTTAATACAATAAAAATAGTCGAGTGATTTTCTATTACAAACACAAAAAAATAACATTAATCTATAATTTTGGGTAGTTAAGCGATTATCTAAGTAATAGACTCTTCCATTTATATACTGAAACTATTAATATTGGATTCGAACTTAAAAATCTTTTTGACACGGACTATTTCTGTGAAGCCAAAGTTTTGGCATATTTTAAGGCAAGGAAGAAATGGCAGCAGCCACTAAATCGAAGGCCAATTTCAAGATTTAGATACCTTTATATTCTCATTACTCATTGGTTGCTGCTTCCGAAAGCGTAGGCCAAAATATAGAGAACAAACGTAAGATACATGACTACGATTTAACTTAGCACCAAACCCCTCTAAAATCTCTTGTCCTTTACCCCATAGTAATTTATTAAGTTAACAATTAAAACAATTTTGTTCTTTTTTCCCGAGAAATAATGCATTTTTGTTGATCTATTTTAGTTACTTGTTAAATGTAAGGCAGCAGTTTTCAAACTTGTTTGCTTTTTTGTCGGTCTTGAAAGTGATCCATTTACTTAAACGATCTCTCTCGGACTCTCCCCACTCTCTCACTCTATAAATACCACCACAACATCCACTCGCCCATTAATTCCTTCATTCCATTCTTGTTTCTCTCTTGATCCCAAAATGGAGAGTTTCAGTGTCAAAAATATGCAAAGCCCACATCGGAAATCTCTCACATGTTTGTTGGGAACCCAAATTTTCCTGAGAATTTTGGCAATTGCATTCACATTGGCGTCCACTTGGATTATTCTAACCAGCAACCAGACTGTCTCTGTATTTGGCATTGAGATGGATGCTCGCTATAGCTATTCTCCCACTTTCAAGTAAAGAATATTAAAAGCAAATATTTGTTGAAAGTTGTGAATTGTATGTTCTGATTTTGCTAGCTGTTTATTTCTGCAGGTTCTTTGCTTTGGCAAATATCATTGGATGTGCCTTCTCTGTTCTGTCCCTGTTTCTGGCTTTTGTTTTAGGCCATAAGGGTTTTGATCCAAAGCACTACTTTTACATGTTCCTTCACGATTTGGTATTTCCAACTTTTCCCCTTTTCAATGATCAGTCATTTACCGAATATTGGAAATCTCAATATACATTTTTCTACTAGTACTACTATTCTATTCATGGTGTTTAATTTAAATTGTTGACTGAAGTTCTTAACCAATTTGGATTTAGGCAGACAGCAATTTGTGGCCTGGAAAAAGAATTCCTTTCTTCCTCTGGATTCACTTAGGGATGGCAATGGGGCGGTGCGTGTGCGGGGCGGTGCGGGTTTTAGTATATGCGGGGCGGGGCGGGTCAAATTAAGTTTTATAAAATTTTGTGCGGGTGCGGGTTTTAACTTTTTGCAAAATTATAACATTTCAGCTATCACTAATATTATTACAACGAGAGATATTTACTTTCTCCTATTCATTGATTATTTTAGTCTCAATCTAATTTGGTTTTTACGAGGAACACATTTTATATTGGACATTTATTTTGTTGAATGTAAATATATATGTTTCTGTTGTTTGCATCTATGGGAAGAAAATATTACTATATTATATCTTTTTTAGTATTTTAAAGTCCCACTTTAATTATATAGTTATTTATTTGAGTCAAGTAGATAATTAATTGACACATTTTTATGTATCTAATCTCATTACTTGTATATCTGAATAATTAGAACTGACTTACCGATGTTTCAAATTAAATTCTAATATTATTGATGCATGTAAAATCAGAAATAAGTATATTAAAACAAAAAAAAATTAAAATCGAAGACCGTTAAAAGTTAACTGACAACATCTTCCAATGAGAACTTTAGATTGACAATGCATATATAAATATAATTTAAAATAAAATTAAATAAGATTAAAAATGACAAATTGAAAAAAATAATAAAGGA
>ML276436.1:54790-66100 GCA_005239495.1 Nicotiana undulata | reverse complement strand
CTTTTTCTGTGGTCCCCCGGGGCCCCCTTTAATTTTTTTTTTTTCCAATACACATGACCCCCCCCCCCCCCCACTTGTTAAATATTCAACAATTGAATATTTGGGAAGTGAACACATTTATGCCGGAAATTTTTTGCCGCCGTTTCCCATGTATTATTGTGTCTACTTCATAACTAACGCGTCGTATGTCACTTCCATTTAATGCATGTTCCATATGGAATTTGTCGATTGGATCTGCAACTCTTCAGTGGTTTTTAAAGGGTTTTTTTTGTGGCTACGTCAGTTACGAAGTGACTGTTTCATTATGACGTTTCCATCATGACTCATTTTACATGACGGTTTCTTCTCCTTATAAATACGTCTTGTGCCTTTGCTTTCACGAAAACCTTCAATCTACAGTATTCTTCTTCCATAATCATTCTTATTCATCTGACGTATTATTTTCCAATACAAACATGTCTTCACCAAACCCTGATCCTCATAGAGTAGTAATTGTAGATAAACTTCCCCCTTCAACTGCTCCTATTAGGAGTAGAAGAGGCGGTAGACCACGTAGCTTAGGATCAGTATCTGTTCGTGGTTCTACTTCTCATCCCAGTGTTTCTATCCCTTCTTCTTCTAGAACTAGGGATTCTTCAACTCATAGATCTTCTGCCAGAAATAGGGATTCAAGTGAACCTCTTCGAGAACGAACTGTTGATGAAATTATTCCTACCGAACTTTATTTCTCTTATGATTGTGAATCAATTAGGAATCAATCTACTTCTATGACTTCCCATGATCGTGTTGATGTCTATCCTTCCCAAATTATTGAGGGTTTGATTTCTCTTGTGCGAAGAGAATGCCACTGGAAATTTGATTTTTCAATTTTAGTTCCTAGTCCAAATCAAAGGATCACTTCGTACAAAGTTGGTTATTCTTTGTTTACACATTTCCTTTTACATTAGGTTTCAGACCACCTATTGACCCAGTCATCATAGAATTTTGTTGTTTATTTAACGTTTGCTTATGACATATTGGTCCTATTGTTGTTGTATGTTTAAGACACTTGTCTAATTTGGCCTCTTTATCCTTCACCTTTCAAGACTTGATTCATCTTTATCCCCCTAAATTATTTCGTTCAGGGGTTTTTACTCTTGTGAGGAGTAAAATGGTTTTGGTTAGCCCTGAAGATAACAAAGATCGTGGCTGGTATGCCCGTTTTGTTGCTGCTCCCACAAACGGTTTAGTGGGTGAAGAGAACATGCCTTTTTCCAGAAAAGTGAAACTTTGCACGTAAGTTTTTTTAGATTCTCTTATTTTTAATGAAGAAAGAAGAACTTACGACATCGTGGTTGTTTTCTCTTTTATCTTTTTAGAAACCATGGAAGTTGTTGAGGAAATACTAGACTTTCGTGCTTGGGTAGAAAAATTATTGTCGGTTGCTCCTATAGAAGGAAGGTCTTGGAAGTACCTTTCTCATAGGTTTGGTTGGAAAGTTAAACACGTGGTATTCTTCCCTTTAACCTTCTACCTTTCTTTCGTATTTATTTGGAAATTACTAACTTCTTCTTCTGATAGGGTTTCCCATTCGGGTGTGAGTTCCGCGTCTATTGCTTCATCAAGACTTTCTCTATCCATGGCTCAAGAAATGATTTTGAGTTCCTCATCAAAGAGAAAAGCAGAGAGAGTTCACGGTTCTGAGGGTGAAGAGGAACGAAGAGGAGGGATTGTTAGTGCGTAAGCCTCGGGCTAGGAGACGTCTTGTCTCGGATGATGAAGCCACTCCTCCACCAAGTTCAATCCCCGTGAATGAGCCTGAAAGTGCCACTTTGGTGAGATTTGATGAAGAGATGATTGTTGCACCCCATAACTCTACAGAACAATTATTTTCCCGTAGGTTTGATAATGAAGACTTTGGCTTAGTTTTTGATGAATCACCCCTTGACTCCTTTCCAATATTTTCTCCTATTGGTTCCCAGCTTCCTGCACCTATTGTTGCTGCCACTGCTCCACCCGTGGCTGTTTTTACTCCCTCAACTGTCCCTACTGCTACCACTTCTCATGTTGAAGTTGGTTCTTCCAGTAGCAGTAGGATGATGAAAAAAGTTACCATTGAAGTCCCCGAGGATGGTAATCTTTTGAAAAAGTCTGGCCAAGCTGATGTATGGCTGAAACCGTTGATTGGCCCAGTTGAGAAATCTAAATTGGAAAGCCACAACTCTTTGTCATGGATGAATGACATTTTCCATTTATCTTTGAAGGTATAAGCCTTAGATTTTTTACTTTCCTTGTGATTTTTTTATATCTTTGTTTGATAATCACTTTTTCCCTTTCTTTTGTAGATCAATCTGATTTAATGAACAACTATCGAACCGAAGCGGACAACTGGAAAGAGAAGTTTGAAGGCCTTAAGCTAGAGAAAGAAATTTTAGATGAGGAAAAATGTGCTTTGGAGCAGCAAGTGAAAGTGATGGCAGCAGAGTTAACGATTGAAAAAGCCTCTTCCAGTCAAGTGGGCAAGGATAAAGACATCCTTGAGTCTTCATTTGCCGAGCAACTTTCTAAAGCTACTGAGGAAATTAGGGGTTTAAAAGAACTGCTTAACCAAAAGGAAGTCTATGCCGAGGAGCTTGTTCAAACACTCACTCAAGCTCAAGAAGACCTCTGTGCATCTTCTAACAAGGTTCAGTTCTTGGAGAGATCACTCGCCCCTTTACAAGCTTCTTATGATGTTGCTTTGACTGAAAAGGAAGAGCTGAAAGCTGAAGTTGAGCAATGGGAAAGGGATTATGAGGTCCTTGAGGATAAATCAACAATTGATGTAAGCTGGGCTTTTATGAACACGCACCTCGAAACTTTAATGGAGGCTAGCCAGTAAGGCTTTGACTTAACTGCTGAAATTGCAAAAACTAAGGAAACCATAGAAAAAACTCAACAGAGTCAAAACTTTTCTTCACCTGAGGTCGGCATTCCCAAGGGTGATGAACTTACTCCAGGTGAAGTTGATGTTCAAATCTCTTCTGCTCAAGTCGAACCTTCTGTTGCTGATGATGATGCCATCTTGAATTCTCTCACTGCTAATAGTACTGGTTTAGAACCTGCCCGATAGTGAAATTATGTTTGCAATTTTTTTTTTATTTGTGGAATGGTTGGGAAATTTTACCCGTGGTCCATTTTGGGGTTTAATATCAAGTTTTACCCCTGGTCTGTTTTGGGGTTTTAACATCAAATACTTTGGTTTGAACTAAGTTTATACTTAGTTTTAACCGGGATTATATAATATTTCATTTTGAGTTTATGTTCTACTCTTATAATATTTTATTTTGCATTTAAAAATGCTTTAATACTTCGTGACTTTCTGAATAAGCACAGATATTTATAAAAGAGGGATCTTTTATAAACGACACTTAATGAAGAAGACGTCTCTACTTCATATGGTGTAAACATATGAAAGAAGTAGGAAAATACATATTTCAAAGAATTTTTTTGAATAAGCTTTGGGAAAGTTTTGTATTTTGAACTTTCAAACTGTATAACACTTTACATGTATTCAAGTAACATCTACAACTCTTTCATAAATGTTTTCTTTGTAACAGATTTCACATAATTCTAGGGTAGATTTTGCAATCCATGACTACATATTGCTTTTAACTTAAGTACTCATATAATTTTGTACTTTACATTCGTGAATGTATACTTCATCGAAGCTTATTACAAAGGTTTTTGAATCAAGCTTGTGTTTTTGGATCTTTATTTTCTCTTGACTTTTGATTTTTTGGGTTAACCCAGGCATGACTCGAATTCTGACTCTTTTAGTCTTTTTTGCCTTTCATAGTCCCCCAAGGGTTAGAGCTTTGAAGTATGAAATTTCAAGCACTTGATTATTCCTTCCATGTGGTCTATTTCTTGAAAAGAAAAATACATACGGGACTCGGAGGTATATTTTTTATATGAAGACTAACCCTAGACCAGAAATAATTTTGTATCTCGCGTATCTTTCCGGTCTAATATCATAATTTGGTGTGGGCTAGATTTTTTCCTATCATCTAAAATTCTTAGTATAATCTTAACTGAACAAATCAAAAATCATAATTAAGTGATACCTGATCGAGG
Source organism: Nicotiana undulata (assembly GCA_005239495.1). NCBI lineage: Eukaryota > Viridiplantae > Streptophyta > Magnoliopsida > Solanales > Solanaceae > Nicotiana > Nicotiana undulata. Next base: position 62,005 of record ML276436.1, on the reverse strand, counting down.
GTATTTCTTTCGCTCAGAAATAATATTTTTTCAGATGAACAACATTCCAATTCGAAGGTAACACCTTGTCGTCCATGGTTTCTAACTCATAGGCAACTTTTCCAGCGATACCTCGAACTTTATAAGGACCTTCCTAATTTGGGTTTAACTTTCCTGGTCCAGTTGTTTTTGTTGATTGGAAAACCTTTTTGAGAACGAAGTCCCCAATCTTGAAGTATCTGAGATGAGCCTTCCTGTTGTAGTATCGTTCAATGATTTGCTTTTGTGCTGCCATCCTTATTAAAGCTACTTCTCTCCTTTGCTCGAGTAAATCCAAGTTCGTTTTTAATTCTTCATTGTTTGATTCTTCCGTTGCTTGTGTCAATCTCGTACTTGGCTCTCCTATTTCGACTGGGATTAAGGCTTTTGAGCCATAAACAAGTAATAATGGTGTTTCTCCCGTGCATGTCTTTGGTGTTGTTCGATACGCCCATAATACTCCTAGTAATACCTCAGGCCAATTACCTTTTGATTCTTCTAATCTTTTCTTCAAGTTATTGATGATAATCTTGTTTGTCGACTCAGCTTGTTCATTTTCCTCGGGATGATAGGGTGAATAGGTTATTTGTTTGATTTGCCAATTTTGAAAATATTCTGTGACTTTCGAGCCTTTAAAATGTGGGCCATTATCACATATGATTTCTTTTGGCACTACAAATCGGCATACAACATTTCGCCAAAAGAAAATCCATTACCTATTTTTCTCGTACCTATTTGAAAGCTCTTGCCTCTACCCATTTGGAAAAATAATCCGTTAATACTAACAAAAATCGTACATTTCCTTTAGCTTGTGGTAAAGGACTCACTATATCCATTTACCACTTCATAAATGGCCACAGGGAAATAACCGTATGTAATAACTTTGCAGGGTGATGCATATTATTGTTGTATCATTGACATCTATCACACTTTGCTACAAAATTTTCTGCATCCTCTTCCATTTTAGGCCAGTAATATTTTTCCCTAATTAGTGTTTTAACTAAAGTTCTTCCTCCTGCGTGATTTCCACAATGCCCTTCGTGCACTTCTTTTATCACATATTCTGTTTCAGCAGGTCCGATGCATCTTGCTAAAGGACCACCAAATATTTTTCTATATAAATTCTCCCGAATTAAACAGTAACGGGCAGCTTTTCGTCGAAGCGACTGAGACTCTTTTTTGCCTTCAGGTATGGTCTCGTACTGCAAAAAATTAACAATCTTGTTTCTCCAATCCCAGGCTAAATTAATAAAGCTTACCTCATTTTTATCTTGGTCCAGTGCTGAATGAAATAAATGTATTACGATAGCATTTTCTGCACTTGTTATTTCCGCAACTGATGCAAGGTTAGCTAATGCATATATTTCTGAATTTTCTTCCCTGGGTATTTACACGATCTTCCATGATTGCAATTATCTGATTAATTCTTGTTCCTTTTCCAAGTATTGTTGCATCCGTGCCTCTATAGATATGTAAGTCCCCTGCATCTGAATGACTACCAGCTGAGAATCGCTTTTAATCACGGTTTGCCCTATGGAGAGTTCACGTGCCAGTTCCAAACCTGCAATTACAGCTTTGTACTCTGCTTCATTATTAGTAATATGGTAACATTTAATTTCTTGTCTTATATTTTGCCCCGAATGTGGAATTAGGACAATACCCAAAGTCCACGTACCTGAATTAGATCCGGTGAATATTTGTAATTCTTTTTCTACTTCATGAACTATTTTTGTGCTAAAATATGCTACAAAATCTGCTAAACTTGTGATTTTATTGCAGTTCTAGGTTGATACATGATATCATATTCACTGAGTTCTATTGCCCACTTGGCTAATCTACCTGACAATTCTTGTTTATGCAAAATATTCCTTAAAGGATATGCAGTTACTACGGAAATAGGATAACACTGAAAGTAAGGTCTCAACTTTCGAGATGCCATAACTAATGCTAAAGCAAGTTTTTCAAGATGAGGATATCTAGTCTTAGCATCCAACAAATATTTACTAACATAATAAATTGAAGATTTTTTACCTTTGTCTTCTCATATCAAAACTGCACTTACAGCCATCTCTGAAATTGCAAGGTACACAAACAGTCTATCACCATCTTTTGGTTTAGCCAGCAACGGTGGATTTGATAAGTATATATTCAAAAAATTAGGGCTTGTTGGCATTCTTCAGCCCATTCAAACTGATTTTGCTTTTTTAGCACTGGAAAGAATTTGAAACTTTTCTCCGAAGATTTGGAAATAAATCTCCCCAGAGCTGCTATCCTACCTGTCAATCTTTGTACTTCTTTTTTGCTTGTGAGTATATCAGGAATTTCTTCAGTAGCTTTAATCTGTGTAGGGTTTACTTCAATACCTCTATTAGATACAAGAAAGCCTAAGAACTTACCTGAAACCATGCCGAAAGCACACGTTTCTTGGTTCAACTTCATACTAAAGCTACGGAGGATCTCGAAGGTATTTGAAAGATTTTGAAAATGATCTTACGCTCGTGAAAATTTGACTAACATATCATCAATATATACTTCCATGGTCTTTCCCAGGTGTTCTTGAAACATCTTGGTCACCAACCTCTGATATGTAGTTGCAGTATTTTTCAAGCCAAAAGGCATGACTTTGTAACAATAAGTCCCCATGTCCGTAATAAATAAAGTTTTTTCTTCATCTAAAGGATCCCTTTTTATTTGATTATACCTGAATACGCATCTAAAAACTCAATAGCTCATGACATGCGGTAGAATCAATTAATTGATCTATATGCGGTAAAGGAAATGAATATTTTGGATAAACTTTATTTAGATCAGTATAATCTACGCAAACTCGCCATTTACCGTTATTTTTTGGAACTACCACAGTATTAGCTAACCAATTAGGATATTTTACCTCACGTATTGAACCGATCTTTAAGAGTTTTTGTACCTCATCATAAATCACTTGGTTTTTGAAGGAACCTTGTTTCCTCTTCTTTTGCTTGACAGGTACATATGATGGATCCTCATTCAATTTATGGGTCATCACCTCCGGAGGTATACCTGTCATATGTGAATGAGACCATGCGAAATGTGTTAGCTTTTAAAAATTCAATTAACTTACCTCGCATTTCTAGGCTCAGCTTTGCTCCAATGTAAACTTTTCGATATGGCCATTTATAGAATAACTCAAAAACTTCGAGCTCTTCAATTGTTGTTTTGATATTTTCATTCTCTTCTGGTTCTTGAATTACATCCGGTCTCGAATCCATAGCGATTTCTTTTGACACATTTTCTGATGAGATTTCATTTACCACATCTTCTATGAAGTCCCCATTTGTATCAGTGCTTTCCTTATGTGATTGTACCACTGAATTGATATTCCTAGAGGTTTGTTAATCCCCTCGAATTTGTTGAATCGCCCATTTTGAAGGGAACTTCATAACTTGGTGTAACGTAGTGTATTGGTAAAAAAATAGCTTCACACGTAGCCAGAATCTGGATGACTCAGCCAACTATGTGGACCAAAGAAAACAGCACATGTGGATGCAAAGATACACGGAGGCACGGGATAAAAGAGATACAGTTAGTATACTCTTTCATATAATAGACACGAGGAGGAGACACGGTTGAAATGAATCTAGACAAAGCAACGAGCAGGTACAAGATTAACTCAACAGGCACGGAATTGATTTATCAACCACGAGTATATCAGCCACGTAAAACCTAATGAAGAAGAAGAGACACAGTCATGACGAATCTGGACACAATAATGGGCAGATTCGAAGATCAATAGTTAATGTCATATACGTTATGTAACTCCTAAAATAACAGTTACGATTCACCATTGTAATGCCTCATTAATGTAATAATTAGTCATTAATGAGCCATCATTACCAGAATCAAAACGTTGTACTAGGAGAATCTCCCTATAAAAGGGAGGAAAATGTAACAAACAAGACATCTGAACTCTCGAATACAAACTATTTTACTTCTTGCATATTGTTATCAATCTATTGTTCCTTTACTTATTATTTTATTCTCTTTTCGATTATCAGTAACCCGAGTTTATCCTAAAATAGCTTTGGTCAAAGGATCTTATTCTTTGGTTAAACAAATTGGTTCCGTTACCGGGAACCTGATAATCATCGTTTTCTCTACCAACTGATATCCTTAAAATCATGTTGAATTCCAATAACAACGTCAACAACAATGACGATAACAACCAGCAAAGAAATGGAACCCCAGTTTCAACTTCTCCTCGAGAAACTCCACGTGCTTCGAGAGAACCATCCCCTGAAAGAGCTAACAATCGTAACAATAACGATCAACCAGTGGAGCCAGATCAAATAAGGCAAATGATTGTCGAATACGTGGGGCAGGCTTTGCAGGAATTTTCAAGAGGATTACCACAAGTACCTCCAGTACCACCAATACTGCCTCCGAATAATACAATTATAGTAGAGGATCTGCAAGCGGGGTTAACAAATTTAACCAGGGATGAAACTCTCAATACACCTATTGAAACACGACCAGGTACGACTAATAATTCGGAATTACAAAATTTATTACTAACCATGCAGAAGCAAATGAAAGAATAGAACGATCCCATCGAGCAAATCCCTGGTGTTCCGCCTATTATCAAAGGAATCGATGTGGATAGGTATTCTCAACAACCTTGGAAGCCGCAGCTCCGTTACCTATACCCAAGAAGTTTAGAATGCCTGATGTTCCCAAATATGATGGAACAACCGACCCACGTGATCACGTGACTACTTTCATCACTGGAGTAAAAGGCAATGATTTAACAAAAGAGCAAATAGAATCAGTCCTTGTCAAGAAATTCGGAGAAACACTCACGAAAGGAGACTTAACCTGGTATTTTCTTTTCCTTGAGAACTCTATAGATTCTTTTGCTGAACTTGCAGATTCGTTTATAAAAGCACACTCTGGTGCACAAAAAGTTGAAAAACGAATGGAAGATATATTCAAGATAAAGCAGGGAGACAAGGAATTGCTCCGTGAGTTTGTAGATAGATTCCAACGGGAAAGAATGCAACTACCTGACAACTAGGCAGCCATGGCATTCACAAGTAACTTGAACGAGAAAAGCTCAGAAGCCACGAGGCGACTCAAAGAGAGTCTAAGAGAATTCCCAGCAACGACTTGGAATGATGTGTACAACAGGTACAGTACTAAACTCAAGATTGAAGAGGATATAATTGCACGATCAAAAGATGAGAAATACCCCAGAACAAGACGCCCATAATCAGAGAAAAGGTCAAGTAAAAACAGGTATGCTCCTTACTTAGAACCCTCGGGACGTGACCTACGTCCCAGGTTTGGAAATACAAGACCTTCGGGAAGAGACACAAACTCATCTTGATCTAGATCTAGGAGAGATCGAGATGAACGATTCCCGGGTATTACCCGAATTGGAGACCATAGCTCTAATGTAAGCAGCACAGAGCTCGTCTCAATACTGAACAACAATGATCACGGCCAAGGAGGAACCTCGATCAGTGGTGTGAATTCCACAATGATCACGGCCATAGAACAACAGATTGCAGATTTTTACAAGGTGAAGTAGAACATCTATTAAAACAGGGCTATTTAACAAACTTGTTTAGTGATAAAGGTAAACAAGCATATATGAAGAATAGGCAGGAGCCACCAAAACCACCATCCCCAAAACGGACTGTCAATGTCATACATGGAGGAGAAGAAGTAAACGGGATAGTCTGCCAGCTAACATCAAAAGTCACGAGCACCCACGGAAAGCGAGTTCGAGAAGAAACGAGGGAAGATCAAATATCTTTTGATGACGCAGATTTTGGTGGATTAATACTTCCACACAATGACGCGCTGGTAATATCCTTACTCATTCATGACACTAACGTTAAAAGGGTGTTGATTGATCCAGGCAGTTCAGTCAATATTATTTTGATGAAAGTCATGGAAGAAATGCTAGTAGAAAACAAAATGATTCCAAAGGTTCGAGCCATATCTGGGTTCGACAATTCAACAGTGATAACTAAAGGTGAGATCGAACTCAATACTTACGCTGAAGGAGTCGTCAAAAATGCAAAGTTCCAAGTCATTAATACAGAAATGGCTTACAACGTCATCCTGGGAAGACCATGGATTCATGACATGAAAGCAGTCCCATCTACTTTACATCAAGTGATAAAATTCCCTTCCAAATGGGGAATAAGGCAAATCAGCGGTGATCAGCAAACCTCGAGGAATATTAATTCAATAACTCTTAACAAAAAAAAAGATGCGGAAGAAACGACGAATTGTCAAACAAAGGCTCATCAACAAACAGGTATGGAAAAAACTTCTGACCATCTACGTACCGAAGAAATAGATATTCCAATAGGTACGGAAGAGGATAGTGACGAAACAAATCCTGTAATCATCAAGAATGAGCCAGAACATGCGGACATAGACTCCAGACCAGATTTCATTCGTGAACCAGAAGAAGAAGAACATATCAAAACAACTGCTGAAGAACTCGAGGTTGTTCCCATCTCTGAACAAAAGCCCGAAAGGAAACTTTACATTGGCATAAAATTGTTGGAAAGATTAACTCCAGAACAAAAAGGTATGTTAGTCCATTATTTAAAGGCTAATGAGAATTGTTTTGCATGGTCCCAGATATGACAGGTATCCTACCAGAAGTGATGACTCACAAATTAAACGAAGATCCATCGTTCGTACCTGTTAAACAAAAGAAACGAAAGCAATGACCTTTTAAAAATCAAGTGATCGATGAAGAAGTCCAAAAGCTTTTAAATATAGGTTCAATACGGGAGGTAAAGTATCCTAGCTGGCTAGCTAACACAGTAGTAGTACCTAAAAAGAACGGCAAATGGCGGGTATGTGTCGATTATACTGATTTAAATCAAGCATGTCCTAAAGATTCATTTCCCTTGCCTCATATAGATCAAATGATCGATGCAACCGCAGGCCATGAATTGTTAAGCTTTTTAGATGCATATTCTGGTTATAACCAAATCAAAATGGACCCCTTGGATGAGAAAAGACTTCCTTCATTACTAACCGGGGGACCTATTGCTATAATCTTATGCCTTTTGGATTAAAAAATGCAGGTGCCACTTATTAAAAAACAATGGAGGTTTACATCGATGATATGCTTGTAAAATCAACACAAGCAGTAGATCATCTACAACATCTCTCTATCACTTTTGATATTTT